>JAODKN010000110.1:1106304-1117580 GCA_026774425.1 Petrocephalus zakoni
CCCAGACAGGACTCCAGTCTATCACAGAGCACGAGGAAGGGGACACCCCAGACAGGATGGCAGTCCATCACAGAACACAAGGCAGGGACACCCCAGACAGGATGCCAGTCCATCACAGAGCACGAGGCAGGGACACCCCAAATAGGACACCAGTCCATCATAGGGCACGAGGCAGGGACACCCCAGACAGGATGCCAGTCCATCACAGAACACAAGGCAGGGACACCCCAGACAGGACTCCAGTCTATCACAGAGCACGAGGAAGGGGACACCCCAGACAGGATGGCAGTCCATCACAGAACAATAGGCAGGGACACCCCAAACAGGACACCAGTGGGGCTAACCCATGCAAACACGGAGGAGGATATGCCAGCTATTGCAGGTGGGATTCAAACCCACAACCTGGGGGCACGAGGCTACATTCCTGCCCACATAACACAATACTCGGTTCTTTAGTTTCTGGTCAGGTCCACGCCGTCAGCCACAGGTGATGTGAAAGGGCCGCAGAGAAAGTCATTCATTCACAGAATCTAAAAATACTTCTTGTCCAATGCTATCTGAGATGGGCCTCACATGGCACATGGCCACCTAATTACATGCTGGGCTCCAGATGCTGGGATCCGCTTCCCTGTCAGTGGTGCCCCCTCTTGGCATACCCAAACATGCAGTTTGGTTTTTCTCCCATAAAATCTCACCATCTGAGGGGCACTGGGGGGGGTTAACCCCCCCTAAATGACCTCCTGTAATCATCCCAACACATATGAAACCACTAAGCAATTAGACACATTGCGGAAGTACAGGGGGCATGTCATTTCTATCTCATCTGCCCCCTCCCCTTGGTAGATGACTCCCCACTCCCACGACAACAAAATTTAAAGGACGAGCACTTATGGTGGACCCGGATCACCATAGGAAGGAAGTCATATGTGCAAATGGGGTAATTGCCCCCCCCCCCGCCCAGCCCATGAGTTGGACAGAGGGTGGCTGAAGGAGTTGCACTAGGAAGAGGCCTAGGGTGGCCATCGCGTCGCTTGGAAAAAAGCACCCCCCCCTCCTGGAACATAGCCAGAGGATTCACTGAGTCCCCCCCGCCAGATTTTATTAATAATAATGACATCACTTGCTTAGAAGCTGGTAATTAGCACTGACAAGCTCATTTGCCAATCCAAGCCAAAGCTAAATTTGTTTTGGGACTATACGCCATGCTAAAGGTTTCCCAGCACCCCCTCTCCCCCCACCCCCACCACCACTGGCAGTTTCAGAAATTAGGAACTTGTCAAAGTCACAAAACCTCGCCAGCCCGGACAAAGTGTCCAACAGGTCGTGCTAAAGGAGCAGCCACTGCAATGTATCTGGCCCTCACGGGGAAGGCCTGCAGTGTGGCATCCTGATCTGGGGACCTCAGATATCAAAGTGTTTGTTTTCGGTATTTCGAATTTTGTTTTCCACTCGGCGCAGAGACGGTGTCTTGGGGGTTGGCCGGGGCCCCCTCTGTGTTTGCCTGAAGCGCGATCCACAAAAACCACAAGGCTGGAGGCTCTATTCGCCATAACGTTGTGCATCATCGAATATCCCCGCAGTATATAAACATGAGGCGTTAGAGGTATAGTAATGCAGACCTGCGACTTGCTGCTCAGCCAGCGAAAGTGCGAAACAATCCGGACTAACGGTTAAATAGCTTCGCTATACGAGATCGCGGTTCGTGTGTCACATCGTGCATGTGAGGACGTGACATGATAACTGGCTAAAATGGTGTGATCTCCCCAAATCATTTCCAAAGTAAACGGACACTGACCTGATGACACAAAAGCTCTGTCGAAGGCACTAAACTGCATAACTAGCTGAACAATTAGTTTCTTTAATGTAGCCCTTGCAGGCTGTACAAAAAAAAAACCAAAATCTTTAAACAAAAGTAGATCTACTAATATACTTGCCAATTGACTTATTACTGAAAGTTAAAATAAACAGTATTTAAAATAAACCTGTTTCTCATTGTTGCTGTGTAACATAAAAAGATTCAGAGATGGTTTATTTAGTTCAAGGGCAGTCATTATGTTAACCCTTTCACATTTTCCTTCATGTGAAACTCCTGTGGCTTAATTTGTAAGTAAATATGTAGAACATGCAGGACTTGAAAGAGCGTGTGGAGAGGGCCTGTGATCGACAGCAGCATTACAGAGCAGTCTTTTTGGTTTTCAAGTGTTACATGTCATTATGCTCCCCGCAGCCAAAAAGGCCAAATTAAACTGGTCAAACGCTGGCATATAAAAACTCAGAAGAGCAGAAAATTACCCCGCGAGGGTCAGCATTTAAAAAATTGCAGCGTTTCGGCAAAAAAAGAGTGAAGAAGTCTGGAGACAAGGGGGCTGCCAGCAAAGGCTCGATCAGAAACACGCACAAGCAATTAATGTTAAAAGTCTTAAAATTGCAGCGAGGGCATTTTGGCGTATAAAGAGCGCTGGCGTTTTTGAACATGAGACTGCTGTAATCCGACCCCCGTAAGTCTGCGCGGTAAAGCAGGACCTTCATCGCGTGAAATCGGCCTCTGCGTTTTGACACGGCCCCTTCGTAGCTGGAGAAAGGGGACAGAGTCTTTACTCGCCACAGGCACACGCGTGCACACCCACACACTGCGCTCCAGCCCCCCCGTGGTTAGTAGGAATGAGACGCATTAACACGCAATACGGAATATCACGTACAGTTGCATTTCTAGTGCAGCTAATTGTATGCGTGTTTTATCATTTAGGGTCAGGAACGATGCCAATGGAAACATCAAAAGTTAGGACCCTTAAGTACAATTGCTTGGACTAGTTATATTCCTTACACATTCTCATTCCAATCCATTCCATTCCTATCCCATCCTGTCAAACTGCATTCCTATTCATCTCATCGCTTCCAGATTTTCTTCATTTGTTCCCATCCTGTCCCAAATTCCATCTCAAATAATCTCATCTGTGTGCCAAACTGCACAGGTTCTCATTGCACCCCGCCCCACTCCTATCCTCATGACAATGGGACGGACAGGTAACATCCGTGGTGTTTGTTTAACATTAAAACGCTCCCTATACCTATATGCGACTCTGGGAGTCACTACTAATAGTTTGAGAGTTATTACTGAGAGTTACTACCATTAGTCTCTTGTTTAAGTTAGCCTGTGGTCATTCTTCCTCATATTAATTAGGGCACTAAACAGCTGCATATTCCCTCGTGGAAATTTCAAATTATTGACCCATTACAAGAGTTGCCATTAGTTGGCAATATACATCAGAGGTTTACAAAGGATGATACCAGAGTTATATGTTAGAATTATATGTCCTCTGTGTTACTGTATCTTATGTATCATAGCCACGGCTTTAGACTATCAGTTTTGATTTGCTTTATTTTCTGAATCTGCATATTATTACTTTATACTTTTTGTTTTTATTATCAAAGTGTTGAACTGTTTGAAGCAATGAAATCTTCTGCTACCCAATCAGGCATAGTGATGTCTGGTGGCTTAATCAAGATATTTTCATGGTAGTTGAATCAAGCTGTTCTAGAGAGCATGAGGCCTGTATTGGTATGATTACGTCTGTTGAGACCTCACTGTGTTGAAAGGCGTGCTCTGGTGTGGTGGCAGTAACCACGGAGGGAACACAAACTGCTAGCTTCTCGAGTGACTCCTTCAGTCCCAGACGTATTTCGGAGCACCCCCACTCCACGCATGCGGCAACGCCTCAGAGTTTCTGATCATGAGGGTAGAACCTCTTAACGACGAGATTTATTTATTTACTGTAGTAATAACTGCGAGTAGCAGCGCATTGGATCTCTGATGGCTATGCTATGAGTGAAAATGCTGCTTCCCAAAATGCTAAATGATTACAGACAAAAACAGTAGTTTAAGGAGCTTGATGTGGTTTCCGGCCAGATTTGTTTGAGGTCTTTAAGCTGAGCGGTACGAGGACTACAAAGAAGTAGCTCGCAGTCTACGCAATCCTCCCAAACATTTTAGCTTGGCGCTGTTAAACACTTTATTTTTCTAGAACCTCCGTCATCGAAGGGCTATTTGTTTCGTAATGACTCTAACATTTGGGAAATCCTTTTTAGTGTCACGGTGGTGAGCGACTCGGGACAGGGGATGCCACAGTCAAAGAGGTATTTGTCATTGAAGGCATGAATGGCACCAGTGAGCCCCCTTTCCCCACCTGGGAAATCACGTTCCAGGAATCGAGAGCGCTTTCCAAATGTGTGTACAAGTGCCCTCTTCAACGCCAGGACCACCACGGCCATTGACTGTGTGCGGAAATCGTAGCGATTTAAAAACCTTTTGACCCGTGCGGTTTTATGAGAATTAGTCAAAGACTTTTTGTTTTAAGCCTCTTGGTGACAGGATGCCCGGGTCCGGGCCAGTTTGCGTGAGTGACAGAGCGGTCTGCGTCTCCAGCTGCCCTGCACCCCGCATGTGCCACCGTGACCAAGGAGGGTAAATTTAGACGACTATTTTGCACCCCCGGCTAACAGATCACAGCTAAACAAAACAATGCGCTTCACAGGATGGAGGGAGCAACATTCTATCCTCACTTTTCTCTGTGGTCGGAATCCAGATACTGGCCGCATTATAAAAAACACAGCCGTCCTTTGTGTGACGGATTGTTAACATTCATTTAAAGCTTCTGCTGGTCGGCGATGTTGCTTTCAGGCAGCAATAATAT
The DNA here is from genome assembly GCA_026774425.1 of Petrocephalus zakoni. Classification (NCBI taxonomy): domain Eukaryota; kingdom Metazoa; phylum Chordata; class Actinopteri; order Osteoglossiformes; family Mormyridae; genus Petrocephalus; species Petrocephalus zakoni. Next base: position 1,110,996 of record JAODKN010000110.1, read on the forward strand.
CGGTGATTACACAGTTTATGCGGTCACGTGTTAAAGCCGCAGATACCGCTGCATATGGCCCACTGCCTCCATGGCACCCTCTGAGCTTTTTAAGTCATTGGGAGCTATATCCCCAATCAGGACACTTCATTCAGCATCTTCATGGACACTTTCTGGCTTCATTGACCCAGTGCTGGGACTGATTCTTCTCCACTCTGGTTCCTCAGTCGAGGGACAGCTTCTAGCTAGAGTTGGAGATATATCCTGCACCCATCCATCTATTCCATTACATTGGCATCAGAATTAGTTAAGTCCAGCCAGCACTTACTATCTATCATGTCGCATGTCGGTATGGTGGCCACACACTCAATAAAACTTAAAACGTGCCACTGGACCATCACACCGGCACATTAATAGATTATACATCCATGTAACTGTACCACAATGGTGCATAACCACTATAGCATTTAGCATAATATTTTTTACAGACCATTTTGCATTGTGGGCATATCTTTTGCTGCATAAACATTCCTTTGCTTAATCCAGCACTCGTGCACGCATAAGCAAACACACACACGCGCACACATGCATGCACGCACACACACATGTTTGTATTTATATCTTTGTGGGGACTATCTATTCATTTCTATTGGTCCCCACAATGAAATATATACATGACCCCCACACACACACTTACACACTCATCAATATCACAACACATTCTGACAAACATATAAGGCATTAGTCCAGATGTTAGCTTGCTTATCAGTCATACATTAATGAGAAGTGACTAACCATGTTGCTTTTAATCAAACAAATGCTGTCGCAGACCCAGTTACACTGTAGGTCGGCGAGGACCCGTGACTTTCGTTTTGAAAGTTCTCGGGCTTTCCCTTATAAACTTTCTTATTCACAGCTGGCTTTCTTTGCTTTGGGACGCAGCCCATCCAGATGTTTCTGTTTCAGCCACTGTAACTGATACCTCACTGCAAAGTGTAATTTTTCAACCCACTTTGACTCTGCCGCTCAGCACCCACGTAATGCGTTATTACTCTAAGTAGAATCAGTATAGATTTTGAGGTAATATTCTTCAGCATAATTTAGTGTGTGCAAGGCTGACGTCCTTAACGCTGGAAATTGTGTTTTGGAAACAAAAACGGAAATGATATATTAAGAAAGATCGATGCGATTTTCAATCAAAGAGAGTATGATTAATTCCTGTACTCTCTTTGTCTGGGAAACAGACTCAGAAACTAATTGGCTGTTAAGGGACGGTGTTTTTGTTCCCCTTTCCAATAATGCCGTTTTCCTTTGAATTCCTTTTCTTTACAAATCGCCACGGAAACCACAGTGAGGTTGCGGAGGGAAGACCGTCCTAGCTAATTAGTGAAGTGGATAATTAAATTGCTGATAATTAAACAGCCCACCGGCTTCATTCTATATAATTAGAGGTGCTTTTATAATAATAAAGATCCTGACAGCTGCACTGTTGCACGGCGGATCAATGGAGGCCCAAACCAAATCGTTCCCTTACTCTGAGAATTCTCCTCCTTATCGTCTCTCAGTCGCTCCTGCTCTTAGTCAGTAGTTTTTTTTCTCAATTTAACAATAATTCTCAATATTTTCAGCATCTGTCACCCTCTTGATTGCAAGAAACCCTCACAACATGGCCAGTGTGGTAAATCCACCCACACCAAACTAACTTCAGTCTTCAGAACACAGTTTTTTCCGGATTAATTCCTCCTTTGTGGAACCCCACAGTCAAGTTTATCCCATAAAACCAAAGATAGAAAGCAAAAGATAAATAATATTCAATGAAATATTAAGCTATTTGCCACAGAGGCATTGAATAATGCATTAAAAGTGACATTTATAGTCTTTAAATGATATCAATCAATGTTTTGTGTTGTTGAATTCTTTCTGTGATTAATAATTGTCATACTATATCTAGTGCATTCTTCAGTAGTAAATTGGCTGTAGCATATTTAGAGATTATATACTGATAATGTATATATACATATTTGTCAGGTTGTTACCTGATATATTGTATGTCTACGGAAGAACTGCAGTGCAGGATTGTGAACCACAAGAACACACAGAGACGCAATGTAAACAGGTGGCTTCCATCGAAGGCCTTCCTGTCATTATTCACGCTCATGCGAAAGCACTGCGGTTCTTAAAATTAGCTCACTGGTGTAATCCCTGGAATTGTTATGTTAGCGAGACACGCGGGTGGATGAGAGACGTGGAGGTAAGTCAAAGTGCGCGCCCATGTGTGTCTGCGTTTGTGTGCGAGGGGCAATCAGGTGACTCACTGCAGGCCCAGGGTCAGGTTATTCCAGAACCCTACAATAACAGGCGACATGGAGAGACAGTTTGGCGCTCTCTGACATGAAGGACGCACCATGGGTGGGTGCGTTACACCGTGCATAAACACGGTCACTAGGGCGTCCCCTTAGAAACACGCAGAAACTTCTGGGTAAAAATATAGCAACAATAGTTTCCTGTCTGAGCAGGTGACAAGCTAAGGCAATCAAAGGGAACTGGATTGCAAGACAGAAACATATATATATAACAATAAACATATACTGTTTAAGAAGACATTCTGCAAAAACATTCTTAGACTATAAATTTAAATATAAGTCAGATGTGAATTTAGTGCGGCACATTGGAGTTCACGGGCAGCAGAAAGAATTGCTAACTGCTGGTAATTAACGGCAAATCCACGATAAAAGGTGGTTGTATGTTTTGTAGTGTGCCGAGCTGCAGGATGGGTCACCGTAAAATATTAATATGAGACACATATGCAGAATACATTTCGAGCTGTTTTCAGTGTGGCTGCCTTAAATACGTAGAAAGTTTGATTATAAAAACGTAAACCTATAAAATTGAGAACGAAAGCCAGCAAGTGCTTCTGTTTCAGCTATTGGTTGCCACAGAGGGTGGCTACGAGGTCCCCCTGTTCCGTTTATACCTGTCCCATCATGCTTTTACGGCAGCAGGGAGCGAAGACGATGGCTTTACGGTACCAGACTTCTTTGTACGAAACCGAGAGGCACACTTATACCCAGAATGCACCTCTCTGTCACCTACAAAATCAGTGGGTAATGGTTTATCAAAGGTGGAAATGCAATCGCTTCGGGAACCTAGTGACGGCATCGCATCTGTTGCTGGGCTTCCCCCCTTCGCAGTGATGGGGTTTCCAGATTCCTTCTCCCCCACACATGTACACCCCCCCCCGCCTAGTTCTGCCAGCACCCCCCATGCCCCACGCCCAGACTGCTAATCACAGGTGGGTCTCAAGTAGCCTCGGATCCGTTATACGTGAGGCTGACAGGTGGGGTGTTTTTATGATGACTCCACTTATAACGGGCCCTTATAACTTTTTCGGGAATGCAATATGAGACCTTGGACCGGCTTTGAGTGCCAACTGTACAAGTGCAAATGAGAAAGTTACATCTGCTGTATTTTCCTCATGTTATTATGTTGGGGGTGGTGATGGGAGAGTGATTATCAACTAATTTTATATAACTCAAATAATAGAAATCCCAAATCAAAATGTTTCAGTCTATATTGCTCTAGTATTGAGTTTGGAAACATAAAGAAGACGGATGCCTTTAAAGTCAAGGCGGAAGGAACTGGAACGCACCATGGCCAACATAGACAGACAGATGCTTAGTTATTTTGGTTAACATTTAATAGGCAACAAACCTCCTTAGACTGGCACGCAGAGGCTGCATCACGGCGACAATTAGTGCGTGTCTTTCGTCAGCTTATTGCTGAAGGCTGCAGCTGGGGTTGTCAGGAGCGGTTTTGGGGGCGTGGCTCACTGGGACCACACAAGGACGACGCAAAGAAGTAGCGAAAGGTCTCCTTGAGGCCCGCTCTGAGCTCTGCCTTTGCATTGCATGATGGGAATGCTGCTAGTTTTTCCTTGAGTGCCCCAAGTGGAAAGGAGCATGTTCCGAAACTGGCTGCGTTACGCCCGCGTTTGGCAGACACACTTCAGTGCCATGCAAACCAGCTGTCGGCACACTTGCCAGTGCCTCTGTGGTCTACTGGGCGCCTGGTCCAGACAGTATCACCTCACATAATGTTGTTGGCAGAATATGTATTTGAAACATATGGCTAGTTACAAAACTTTGCATTCACTCTAAATGAATAGCCTATAGCGAAAAGCTGCCTCTATGGCCATGTCTGGAAACTCTTTGCTTTTTAAGTATTTCTCTCTTGTAAAGGATACGTCCAGAAAGTTTTCCTTTGAACCCAGTGTGAATTATCGACCCTCAATTAATTAGACTTCTGTCGGCTTTCACCCCAGCAGGTAATAAGGGGAGGTGGAGGTTTCGGGTCCAGAAAGTACAAATCCAGACCAAGATTTTCTTTCAACCAGCCAGTTGAGTACTTTGTGACTGTGACTCTTTATGCTTAACTGCACGATATCACATGTAATCTACTCGCGATTATATAGCGCATACACAATATATAATTACCAGGGCTTTAGATGGCGCTCGAAACATTTGGCCGGCTGCCAGCTTTTCAGTACTATACAGGTGTTTACTTACACCTACATGTATAATTTGGTAAGCAGATTAGTAGTGTGCCTAAAATATTAATGAGATGCATATTGTGATGCCCAAATGTTAGCAATCTGTATGAATTTGGCGTATCCTTATGTTTATTAAATTCGGGTTAGCGGCGCACAACACATACTATTGTTTTGGTAAATCATGGAGGTGATAAGTACTGAAGTCTCGGTGAAGACAGCTCAACAACCACAAAATAGATTGTGGATAAATAAGGTAAAAAGTCGTCAGCGGTGTGGCCGTACTTTTTGCAGTTTAAAGTCCCACGTTTATTAAACATCAGGATATGCGGAATTCTTACAGATTACTAAAATTTTAGGCACACTACTAATTTGCTTTCCAAATTGTGGGCGTAATTAAACGCCCGTATAGTATCCAAATGCTGGCGGCCGGCCTAATGTTTTGACTCTCATGTATAGCCCTGTGTATGCACCATACAATTGCGATGTGATATCGTGTAGCCCTAGTTGAAACTAAATCATGGTCTGGAATTTTACTTTCTGGACCTGAAATTTTCACCTCTAGTAAAAAGGAAACATTCCCAAAGTACAAGACAAACACAAAAGGGTAATGGGGGAAAAATCTATGTCAACTGGGGGTTACCAAAGGTCTCCTCTATGCTGGGAATCAGAAAACTATACCTAAGGAGATCCCGGCACCAAATTTGACTTCACATGGATTGAAAGTAGGTCTGGAAGCAAGGTGGTTCTGAGGAGTAAGTCTGACACACAGAGCCGGCAGCATTAAGCTGAGCTGAAGCAGTTGAGCTGAAGCAGATGAGCCGACGCGCCGTAGACTGAAGATCAAAATAATTGCTGATGACATAAAACATTGATTGATATGCTTATAATTAGAAATTTCTTTGCCTGTAAAACATCTTTGCCTGTGCTGGAGAGCTTCATTTGCAGCCAGGACTAGAATACCAACTGTTGTCCCCTATTAAAACTTCAGATGACTTGTGTGATGAGTTAATTATCGAAGGTGGAGCAGACATTTTAACGTCTGACTGGCTAGGGTTGTGAAGTCGCTGAAGGCGATAGGACCCCACAAGGCTCACGCATTAACGAGCAGCCCATGGCCCGCAAGCCCGTCTGAAACCACTTGGAAGATAGTCACTTCTAAATCCATTTGTAAGTTGGGCAGACTCCAAATGGACCTCGTACATCCCCAAATGAGTTTTCAGTGTGAACTTTCAGCTACGCCTCACGTTAAGGAACCCCCACTTACTCATTTTTGCGTGAAGTGGACGTGTTGTGACGTAGGTGAGTGTGAGCATTTTGATTAATGGACCGTAATATTTGAGAATTTATCCCAGATGGGGGTTTCTGAAATGACCAGCAATAATGTGCCATGATATTTTCTTGTCAGCCGTTAAAGCAACATGTTTCCATAGTACAACTGACATCTTGTCCAACTTCCTGGCTAAACCAGAGTGGTGACTCGCAACACATTCAAGCCGATGCCTTTCTTAAACCACCCGTCACGTGACCTTGCACTTCCGACACCATCGTTAAACTGTGCCTTAGCTATCAGCCCTCCTATCCGACAACTTTTTTTACGCTAGACTGAAGATTAATGACATTGTTTTTGTCTTGGAACGGCGAGCAAATATCAAAAATGGCGACAAGTAAACAAACATCTATTTATTCGGGGCACAATAATCCTTCCAGCTTAATGAGTGGATGTGCATCTTCTATTTCAGGAAAGCGCGGCTTTATAAAGAGCACGCTGGGCGTGTAGCTTAGCGACGGTGGCTATAAATAGCGTGCCCTGCGTTTGTGCGCCACTGGGTTAGCATCGCGACGGGCAGCTGGGTGGGGGGGGTTGTGCGTTGGGGCAAGGGGTGGCAGTGGGTTTCAGGGTTTTGAAGGTTATGATCACAGCGGGTTTGGAAGTGCTTCATGTCCCTCCTCAGCCACCCCACCACCCGATTGCTGGACGTAGCTACAGACAGGTGGGCCCCTGGTTCTGATTTCATCCCACTGCCTGTTCCTCACTGTGACCCGCTGGCTGCTGAAGG
>JAODKN010000110.1:1131085-1143485 GCA_026774425.1 Petrocephalus zakoni
ATAATAACATGTCATATTTTAACCAGTAATGCTCATATTAATAACTTAATAATATTAATATGTGCAATTATTATTAAATATAATATACATTACAATATGTTTAAAATATATTTTCATATGCTATATACTTTAATAAGTTCCACCTGAATAAAATTCTTCTTCTTATTATTATTAGTGGTAGTAATAGTTGTAATTGTATGTATGCAGTGTAAGGTATATGTTAATTGTGAGGCACAATTTGTTTAAATTAAATAACTGCAATAGTTAACACACATGTGATTAACTCTCAATTCATTTTTACGGCTTCAGTTACAATTGTGATACATTACGATTTCCCCCATCAGGTCTGTCACCTTTTATGGCTGTAGCTAATTATTAATAATGCACCCCCTCATCACTTTTTGGGAATTCGGACATCTTGTAAAAACCTTAATTACTTTGTACATGCCACCAGTTTCGTGAGGCTTCCTGCCTCGATGGCAGTTCTGTACCTGCCTGCAATATCTGATTAAATTTCAAATTCATAACGACCAGCCGCGCCACGAAGATGGGGTCATGAGAAACCCCATAAACTGCCTGCAGAATTGTACCATGCACGGCTTGATGCTTTTCATGTGGCTAAACAATTTCCCATAAAGAATAAAACAGGGCTTCTATGTAGAATATAACTTGACCAGATGCTTTTAATGATGCAGCACCAGATAAGCACGGACATTTTTAATAAGGTGTCATTTTTGTGGGGTACAAATGGTTTCAGTGGATGAGGTCGTTTTGGGTAACCCGGGCAGAGATGCCCTGGTCCTGTAAGTTTACCATTTCTGACGAGGCCCACGATTTGACTTGGGACATTTACAGTTTGGAGAAACAATGTTATACAATTTAAACTGGTGCATCAGAACTAGAGGCAATAACATATTATTATTATTATACCATTGCATTTATGTAAATACTGTAAAGCTGTCTTTTTATAAATATGGATTTTTACATATATATAATGTTATATATGTGTACATATCTTGTACATGATTTATTTTGATGTATAAGTGAATATATTTCTTGCATTTCTGAATGTAAAACTTTTTTAACATGCATCATGCAGTAACATGAAGCAGGGAGAAACTCCTCTGATGTACACTGTAGCAAATGTATTAAAAGACAAAAAAATACGCTGCAGAGACGACTTCCTGAAGTGTGCGCAGTGTAGCGCTGAGCTGTTTATTATGGGATGGCCATGTAAATTGGTTTTCTTGTTCCCGTCCACTGACAGACACCGTTTGGTTTCGAGTGCTTTGAAAGTTAATACTCCAGTAACAAGTAGGCTGAACTCGAGCGTGTCGATAGGCTCGGAGGTTCCCCAGATCGTTCACCTACCATAACCCTTTCATATGTCCATTCTTTTCTTTAAAATTAGGAAATGCGGAAATTTTTGTAACACAGTTACACTTATACTAATATAAAGAGTTAATTTTTTTTTACTTCTATTCTGGTATTTTTTTTATTTGTTATATATATATATATATATATATGTTTATTATAAAATGTTCATTAAACTGTGTCTTTAGTCCTATAAAAAGAGAAAAACTTACAAGTAAGCATAAAATGCTCCAAGCAGCTAAGGACGGATTTTCCATATGAGATAATTACAATATTTGGGATCCTGGGATGTACTATGTCCTAGACTGTTGTCTGTTAATCTAACTCCACTAGCTGAATCAGCAATTCACAATGTGCATGCATAGTTCTAGGGCAGAAGCAGACTTGGCCTGATGGGTAAAAAGTAGTAACACAGTAGGAACCAAAGGAAATATAATGTTTATCTCAAAATGAGATACAGTTGTAAGCAGGTATGTTAATGTTCATTACAAACTGACAGCCTGAATTGTTTTCACGCAGGCTGTCTCTTTCAAAGAAGCTCTATTCCCCCATCACCTCACTTACTTTACAATTCGCTCTTCAAAAAAGTTATTACATCATTATGGTTTTTTAATGTCCCTCATGGGTTCCATCCTGTTATTTAAACAAATCAATTTTTTCAGATTAGAATTTGCTGGTCAGAGAACATGCAAACATCTACCAAAAAATACAGCATTATAGTTTTATTTCTGAGTGCCCCTGAAGTCTTACTGAATGAATAACTGCGAGCTGTCATCCTCCGTCTCTCTGTGCTATATGCTAATAATCGCAATATTCCAGCTAAAGTGCTCTGTACTAATTGTGATCTTTCTTAGCGTTTGTCATCCTCAGAGTTACCGTAATGGACTTTCTTCCCTAACCTTTTCCCTCTCCTCGTCATTCTCTATTTGATTCTAAAGCCTTCGAAAAACATTAAGACGAAAAATCCCTTAATGCGTCTTCAACCTTATCTAGACACCTATCTGTCTCCGAGCCGCAGCGTTTGAAAGGATCTAGCCAGGGATGGGATAGAGACGGAAAATCTCCCTCCGCCGACAGGCCCGGGAATGACTTACAGGCATCTAAGAGTCGGAGGGAATCTCTAGGGCTCCCCTAGGGCTCTGGATATCGCGCTAACCAGGGGCAGAGCAGCAGAAACACCAGCGGCCTGCTTTCATGACAGGAAAAAGCAGGCAGAGATACGGCCATGGAGAACGCGGGGTGTTTCGGGGCCAAAGATAATGATGTTCTTCTCAATATTGGCCGACTAACAATGGGAGACACCTGAAAAGGTACCGATGGTCTAGAGAGACGGGCAGGCGCAGCTTTGAAATGTAGATGCTGAAATACAAAAGGTCTTCCAGGGGAGATTAGTTGCGATATCGTTTGTGTTTGACTGTCGAACGCCCTCGAGCGCTTGACTCCAGCGTGCAATTAAGGGCCGTCCTAGCTAGGAGCCGTGTCGATTATCCGGCTCGGAGCGTGACACGTGTGCACACATGCTCCGAGCTCACAGGAGGCACTTGGCTCAGCATTAATATGTACGGGTAAATAAACAAACACATTTTTAAAAAGAGCATAATGTCAAAATTAGGACCTGGTGGCAAATCAATGATATGACTTCTATTTTTCTGTATTTTCATATCTATCGAAATTATTATAGCTACTATATTAATATCATTATTATTAATTAATAGTAATCACACATTTTTTATGACACTTGTTAAGCACATATATATGAAATTATTTATTGCTTAAAATGTATTGAGATAGTTAAAATTTAATTTGATTGCAGATTTGTTAATCTGTTAAAATATACAAATTGAATAAATATACTTCATTTAGTTCTGAGAGACATTTTGAATTTTCAAAAAGTGTTAATGTGGGTGAATATTTTAAATACTTTGTAATGCACATGTTTATTATATCAAATGAATACTCATAAATTAACATGTTCCCAACCATTTGCATTTTTAAAAGCCTTTTTAGCCTCTTAGAAGGCTTTTGGCGGGACACTGTAATATACCATTAGATGCTGTTCCCAGTCTTGGTAGCTTCTGCCCCTACATTAGTTTGACTTTAATAGGCTGGGACCATTCGAGCTGATAAATCTTCAAGCAGAGGATAAAGTTCAAATAGATAAAATCAAACAGATGTCGGTGGGAGGGTTTTTTCATGACCCATAAAAGTGCTATCATCAAAGCCCGGAATCATTTGTTTTGAATTATTACATTGTTATCAAAAGGGCCGTGGCTGCCTGTTTGCAGAGAAATCGGATCTGTTTATCCGAAAACAGAACAAAGATGCCAAGCTCTGTGGACCCTGGGAAAGTATTTGCCGAGTGATGGGTGACAGACCGGGTTGGCTGGGAGACAGCTTGATTGACAGCTGTCATGGATGGTCGCGGGGGGGGCTGGACAGGGTGGAGCGCTGTGTTTACACAGTGGGGTGTGTGCAGGATCCGAAACGGAAAGTGCTTTCTGTTTCACGTTAATGGAAATATTGTCACACCCAAAGAAACAAACAAAGCAAGCACATTAACATAAAACATTACTTATGATTTAATAAACTTAAAGAATATTTTTTGCATGCTTGTTTTGTCAGCACGTCATCCCCTAAGTCTTTTTTATTAAATACTAACCGCATTGTTCTTTTTCAACATCATAATGTCATTCTATAACGACTCTTTTTCAGAAATAGGTCATACCCGGGTGAAATGCTTTCCTTATCACTAAGATCTGGCCAAAACGTGGACCTGAACTTCGACAGCAATCGTTTTCCGAGTCTGCGCCCTAATGCCCTTAATCTGTGTTTTTAAAGAGGACATAAATAACCGTGGTCTTATGAGAGAATGATGGCTTTTCAACCATTCTGTCATCTACCAGGTCAGGACGTCCCTAGGAGGATGTCACAAAAATCTCTGCAATAAACTTATTCTTAATACATCTGCCGTACAGAAAGCTGACTGTCAGCTCTAAAATAAATACGATTCAAATGGAGCAGGAATACTGTCCCCACGAAGATAATACAAAATAATGTGTACGGAAATCATATTCATAAAAGGAAATGGACAATTCTTACATTCAGGAAGGACAACTTTATGGACTTCAGCAATTGTTTTGTGAGATGGTAAACTGGAGTGGTAAAGAAGGTAAAGTATCAATTTCAATCTGTCTAGTTCTGTTAAAGGAAAAAATATTAGTGTATATAAAGTATATATATTACTGTGAAAGGCATGGCACTGTGGGCGTGTGTGCCCGTGATGGTGCCCAAACACTTTCTCCCCTTTGTTTATTTTCTCACATTCTTGACCTTGTTAGTCTGTCACGGAAGCATGTAAGTCAATCCGCTCGTCCCGCGGCCGCATGTTGAAAAGATGCAGCTCTGCGCGGAATTTCACCTTGACTTTTTTATGCGCTGTTGAAGAAAGCCATCTCACGTCTCCGCCACTGTAAAGTGGCCCTTGCCCCGGACGTCGCTGCTAATTCACTGTACATCGGGAAACATGTGTCTTCCATGAGGCCGGGCCGCGTCTGGAAATTTTTACCCTAAAGCCCAGAGATTCTTACTTTCTCGATGTGCATATATTTTTGATAACTCATCTAGTATTAATAATTCCATATACACGCCAAAATGCTGGAGGTACAATTTTTGGCTATTATGAAATGATATTTTACTCCAGTTCTGCTATGTTATGTGCGTTTCCATCAGCCACGCGACGGCATCTACAAATGTCAAAGGGCTGCTAACACGGATGTGTCGCTGGCATCTAGCCGAGCTGATTACGATTTTTCGGGTAGAGGAATAAACTGAGGGAAAGTCGTTTCTATCCCCCGAGGGTCAGTGGCAAGGGAGATGGTCGTATTAAATGGCTTTGGCCGCCCTTCCTGGCCCACCGCCCATGCCGGCCCTATTCCCCGCACTCGGCACTCGTCCCGACATCCTGTAAGAATGATGCCGCCGTGCCTCGCAACTCGACCGCGCAAGCAGAGGCGAGGCGGACGGCCGACGTGCCATTTATTTTAAACATGTTAATGAGGCTGATGGCTCAATGTTCTCCCTTCGACATGATGCTGGCAAATATAGAGACCAAGCTTCCTGGTCACATGGCCCAAGGTCAAATGGTTGTGGTATCTGATGCGAGGCACTTGAAAAGTTTTGACTGGAATTAGCACTAGTCGCGACAAACTGTTTCTAAGCCAGATATTACATTTGCGAAACTGTGGTCCTTAGGGATTATAAAAAACCTTAGCCATTAGCAGTCCCAAGAGCATGTTAAAAACACCAAGTTTTGAACGTTTATAATGTGAGATGAATGACAAACTAGCTCTCGGATACCGGCTGAGCGATTCCTTGAGACACTCTGCCTATGTTAAACGGGAAGTGACCTTGTGTGGTAAATCCGGAAGGATTGAGCCAACTTCCAGAAAGCTCCTTTGGCATCCTGGGTAATTAAATGTAGTTCCCTCTCAGGGATGATTTACTGCTGCTGATTTAGTGGTCGGCAGAAGGCGCAGCAAGCTAAAATGAGCCGCGCTAACCCCCAGGTCAGCGCCTTCACATTTGTTCACAGGCCGAAGTCTCCGTACCGAAATGGGTTAAGTCGCAGGCCGTTAGCGATGTAGCTACTAGCCTGGCTGCTGTTGTTTTAATCCTCTGGCTGCCATATACACTTATAATTGTCAGTGGCATTGACAGAATTAATTATAGCTTCATAGGCAGTAGCTACCGTGAGTGCTGTTTAGCGGCATTTGACATTAGAGACAATAATGCTCACACTTAGATATCTCCAAGCCCCATGGGGGTCCCAGTGCACCCATAAGAGGTTCCCATGGCTCATCCAGGTGAGGGAATCTGTCAGGCAGGAGGGAGGACTCACATGGCCCTGGCCTCAGTTAACAGAGTAAGTCATTACCAATAACACTACCATTACCCTCCTATCTCGCCTGAAGGCTCTTTCAAATAATAAATATTAACATTAATACATTTGCACTATTTAAATTATTGTTATAAAGTTAAAATTGGGTTATTTAATTAAGCTGAAAAGAACATTGTTCTCTTTCTTCAAAGAATCATGCTTTAAAGTAAATTAATAAATTAGAAGTTAATAAAAAAATAAAAAGAGCTGGTGTGTAGGAGGGAATCTTACCAGTAAACAGCTGAAATGTTCTTTGTGAAAATAATACTGACGTCGCTTCAAGGTAATGGAACTGGCTTATTGTTTACAGTGGGCTGGAGCCTTATTCTGCAGAAATCACAAACACCTGACAGGGTAACCAGAGCGGCCTTCTGGTCTGGCCAGGTCAGGAGCCGGGTATCTGGCTAGATGGGCCCAGAAGTCTGTCTCTGGGGGAGTCGTGAGTCGACATGTGGTGTCCTGTTGGCTCTGCATTGATTGACCTGTGTCACGTTTCCTCAGTGCTCAGCAGGCCGACTCAAAAACTGTGACTGGGCCGCTGCACTTGGGGCGGGGGGGTGCCTCCCCCAGCATGAGACAGCGGACACCCGCATCTGCTTCCTTTATCTCAAGCAGCGTCTTTTACATGGTTTACGACATTATGTAACCTATGGAGTGAGAGTCGTCTGCACATCCCTGCTCTTGATGTATTACGTGAAACATTCCGAGCTGCAGGCCTGCGAGAAGGGAAGTGACATCACGCGCAGATGGTTCCGTGATGGCGCCCTGCTCGTTCCGTGGGAAGAAGAGCTCGACGCTGACCACCAGGGGAACCCCAAGGATGAATGTGTAAGTGTGCTTTATACTGTGTGAACGTGAGTATTCAGATACAGTACACCTGCAATTTCCTTTGGGATGAAAACAATCCTATCATCCATCCATCCATCCATCCATCTATCTATCATCTTCTTATCTAATCTTATCTTATCCTATCATCTTATGTCATCTTACCTGATCTTATTCTTCCTAGACTTGCCCGATTCCAGTCCTACAGCCCCAGAATCCAGTCCAGTTTACAGATTCAAACACATCTCAACCAGCTGACTGCCAGGTTAAGTAGGTGTGTTTGAGCAGAGAAATCAGCGAACTAAACTGCCCCTTCAGGACCGGAATTGGGCAACCCTGATCTAACCTAAATAATAATATAGTAATGGGTATGTCACGTCTGGCCCCTATACCTTGTTTGTGTAAAATTCGTTGAGATGAGCAGCTTCTCCAGCATGCAGCCTACAGGTGGAACCATCATTGGCAGGCCAGAGGATATTTCCCGCTGACATTTAACAGCTACGGACGACACTTCCCAGTCGGGAACTTGGGGGGGGGGGTGGTGGTCCTGACCTTAGTATGTGCTCTGAACGCTGTGGGTTATGAACTCGGGGGCGTCTCCCGGACGGATATTTATATGGCCAGATGGTTTTCCTCAGGAGCTCCAGTGTACAGTACCAGTTTACATATTCCCTTGTTTTCACTAGAGGAGGCCATGATGGATTTTTTATTGACTCTGCAAATGTTTGATGAGAAAGCAGCACAGTGTCTGGTGTCCCCCCCCCATCCCCCGCTCCTCCCGCCCCCCCTACCGGCACGGAGGCTCAGAAAACAAAGGCTCCTCTGGCGAATACAGCATGGGCCCGTCTGCCGTGCTGCCAGCTGGCTGCGGCTTTCAGTTCCTGCCGAAAAAAGTAGGGCCTCTGGTCCGGGGTGGGCACCGAGCCTGCTGATCCCAGATCAGCGGTGTCGGCAGGTGGCAAGTGGTTGTTTTGAGGGGGGGGGCAACAACGCCAAGCTGGGCCCACCAGCACCCACCGCATCCCCGACCCGCAAGTCTCTGAGTTGAGCGGTCCAGGTTTATCGTCTGTGTCGCCTGACAGCAGATTTGCAACAGAGATAAATTGAGATCCTTCCCAGGATCTCATTCTGCTTCTATTTCTATTAAAGGATTTAGCCGCCAGAGACTCCAGCTAGCTCTCCCGTTATTATATATGGGACCGGAGCTGAGTGGTAGCATTTAGCCGGTGAGCTGGGCGATTTTGTTAACAAGAGAGTCGAGACGCGCATACGTTATTGTGCTTCCGCCGCCGCCCTTCCCGTCAGTCTCAAGCAAACGGGCGTCTTTATTTGCGTCATTTTAGCGTTTTTTTTTTCTTTTGCCCATTTTCTGTACGCACTTATCGCGACACTGATAAAACAGGAGGTGGCCCGCCTCTCCCCTCAATTGAACCGGTGGCACAGGGTGTCCCAGGTGAGGAGAGTTTGGGGCCGCCAAGAGTGGCACGTTATGATGACGAGAAGACGGGCTTTGTAATCCGTGACCCCCACTTTCACTTGCCGGTGCTGGCAGTGGGATTTGGGGGGGTGTATGAGGTGAGTAGCAGAGCTGCGGCATTAATTTCCATGTGGACCAAAGCAATATGATTAAGCTTAGAGCCGCGCTGATGATACAAGCATGAATTATAAATTAGCTAAAAAAAAAACATATCAATAAAATAATTAAACAGAAGGTTAGACACCATGTCGTTTTACAGGTATGAGGGAAATTATCCGAACAAATAACCCGTTGCTGTAAATCGAGGACAGATTTGGGGACAGCATCACAGATTACGGAAAAGCAATAATGGACCCTGGTCATTTGGCATCCATATTTTTTTTAACAATACAATTATTGCATTTTATTGCATCATGCATTTTATTAGTTCGCTGCGTAGAGGCCAGGTCCATGACTGGCAAAGTGAGTTTTGGCAAAACGTTAGTAAGATTCGGTCTCCATCTAAAAATGATGGCAGGATCACTCCAGTGGTCCCATCTTATAGGTTCAGACCCGAGAGCACCGGGCTGCCGCCGTTAAAACCTTAGAGAAAGAGCCTTGACCTCTGGTTTGCTGCTGGAGCAGAGTAAATGCTTGAGATTTAGGGGTTTCAGGTGCTCATTTTAACTCATGGCCATTATGGTGTTAATTATTTAGAGGTTCATAGCGGTTCAAAAGGCCGAGCATGGGGTGCATGATGGAAGGCATCGTCGGGCATCACACAGGATGGGGAGAGAGGGGGTGGGGCCTTTTCGGGCGGCTTGCATTTGTGCTGTGGTTCAGTGAGTTAGGATGCCGTGCTTGTGATTGACAGGTCGCTGGTTCAGTTCCCGCTGTCGGCAAAGTGATTTCAACATTGTGCCCCTGAACGAGGCCCTTAACCCCCAAATGTTCCAGGGATTGTCTGACTGTTCTCCCACAAAATATACACCGATTTGGGTAAAAGCATCTACTAAATTAGATTAATGTACTGTTCTGATGGGTCCATACTCATTAGTGTCACACTGCAGATGGGCATGTGGCTATGTGTTCAAAGAGTGTTGATTATGTCATTTTTGGATTATTTATTCCAGCGTTCTCCAGCTCCGGTCCTGGAGGGCCATTTTACAGCACATTTTGCAGATTTCCCTGCTCAAACCAGGTTCAGTAGGTATGCTTGAGCAGGGAAATCTACAAAGCGTGTCACAGACTAGCCCCCCCCCAGCACTGGAATTGGGGAATCCTGATCTATATAGATAGTTATAGTAAATCTCACATCTTTTAAACAAAACCTTTATCATAGTTTGACCGTTGTAACAGTTCATATGTTAGATAAGAGGACCATGCAGAGATAAAAAGTTATAAGAGCCTTAATATACAGTTATTAGGGATGATATAAAATGAAATAAAACAAGTGAATGCGCCTGTGGTCTTCGTTTGTTACAAATCTATTGTCCACTTGTTATTTGTGAATATGGATACAAAGATATTGGCCTGAATGTGATAATGAGCATCCAGTCTCTGTGCGGACAAAGTCTAGGCAAGGACTGATCGACTCTCATTTAAAATCAGACTCCAGCCGCTGTGATTGGAAAAGACTCTGGCCTCTGACCCCGTTGACCTCAGACAATTGCCTTCATTCCTTCCCCATGCTTTATAAAAAAACGCCGGCCGATTCAATTTGATTTCTTCTGGATAGTTTGTAGTGCTACTTAAGATCCTTATCGACCTGCTGATTTTTACTTCTTGATTACTTTCACCCAGTCAATTCCGTCTTTTGTTTAAACTGTGCTCTTATTAAGAATCACTTCAATTCCTTTTTCACAAATGCAGTAGCGTACGCAAAATAGTCCCTACAAACAGTCCATACTGCATTTGTGCTTACATTTCAGGTCATTCTCACTATGGGAAACCATTATCAGTCTCCCACCCTTTTCGAATAACCCCATTTGTTATGACTGCAGTGAAAAATTCACCTCCTCATTTTAATCATTCCCTTAGATATTAAACCACAGCGGCAGCTCAGCCCCGCACTGGAGGGGGATTTACTGAGGGATCTGCGTCTTCCTGTCTCTGCGTTCAGAACTTTGGATCTTTACAGATTAAATTATCATAGCCATCATGCAGAAACGCTCTACAGAACCGCTGCACGGATAAAGCTGTCAGTAGCAGCTCAAGTCAAGACTAGCATGGTACTATGGTGCTTTCCACTGCTGCTGTCTAATAACTCGTATGGGTAGAAATTACCTTGTTTGTTGAGTATGAATGATTTTATTTGTTCCTGCTGTCCGTGGCAGGAAGTACGGGGCACGGCACCGCAATAACTTGGACTGACGGTTATGGTTTTAGCAGTCAGTAAATAAAATTAGCTACCCTTAAAAATGTTTAGAAATAGCGCCGAAGCCCTGAGTAGGTCAACAGAGGACTAACGTTCAGTCAAACTACAGCAGCACTGAGACGCAGAAAACTAGAGTTAGAGGTGTAAATAACATACTGTACTTATTTCGTTCTTAAAGTATTTACCAAAGCATTTGTTGCACTCACATGTGACGGCAATGTCTTGTGATGTGAATTTGGGGTCAAGATAATTTCTTCCTTATTTTCCAATATATGTTAACTTGGCGCTGTTAACTTAGATGAAAAAAACTGATACTTTATATGAAGTTACTTTATATGATATGTTGAATATATATATGAAAACTCTATTCGTGTCATGAGTGTAGCATGAGTCTCCACGCTGCACGAGAAGCAGGTCACATGACGCATATGTGGCATTTCAAAGCCCAACCACCTGCCCATAATGCCCTGATGGACATCAGCTTCATCCCGCTGACACAACCCCTGAAATCTCACTCACGCCATGTTTGAAGTGCCGAGGCGCAAAAGGTTTGTTTCCTGCGGTGGATGGCGAGGCCTTGCCGCGGTGTGGGAAAGTGCACGCTTCACCCTGGACTTCAGGAACGGGTCAAATCCTCGACGAATTTGCCCGGGGCTATTTTCTCCGAAAATCCCAGGAAGGCAAAAGAAACACAGCATGGTGTTTGACCCAATGGGGCTCATGTACTGAAGGTCAATATATGAAAGTGTGCCTATCTATGTATAAAGTTATAATGTGTTTATTTTATTTTTGTTTCCTGAAACTGCCTCGAGGCAAGTCAATTAGGCTGCTGCACTACAGGGCATGGGTGAGCCTCACCTGTCTGCCACAACATATTTCATAGAAAAACAGGAACTTTAGCCTTCCTCTCCATTGCTTTGAGATTTTTTTAAAGCCTCGTCTCCTATCCAAGGCAATTATCACCTGAGGATGAAAAACAGAACTGAACTGTGATCCCGTGCCTTAGACACACATTTACTTGTTAAATTCAATAAATAAACGTAACAGCATCAAATTTCTGAAGTACAGTAACATCTTTTTATCTTTAGCAGTACTTGCACAGGTGGTTAATTATACAGAATGAACAAAATACAATCACACAGACACAGACACACACAGACACACACACACACACACACACACACTCAGTCCATGTATTCCTGTCTTTATGGGGACTCTCCATTCATTCCTATGGGCAAAACCCTAATTCCAACAGTTACATTCTTAACCACTACCCGGCCTTAACCTTAAACATAAGCTACTAAACAAAAAGAAGACTTGGGAATTTAGTTAGTTTTTTAATTGCAGTCACAGATCTTTATAAAATTGAGGTTATCCTTGTGGGGACTTAAAAAATGTAAGCACGAGGTAAAGAGTTACAGGTGCGGGAACA
>JAODKN010000110.1:1143585-1170054 GCA_026774425.1 Petrocephalus zakoni
GCACAAGGCAGGGTACAACCCAGGATGGGGCACCAGCCCATCACAGGGCACACTCACACACCAGTCACTCACACACTGGGGCCACTGGGCACAAGGCAGGGAACAACCCAGGATGGGGCACCAGCCCATCACAGGGCACACTCACACACCATTCATTTACATATATGGTTTACTTTTATGTAGTAATAATCCATTGTTAGCGATTTTTTTTACATTCCAAAAACATCTATGATTTTTGAGATATTTACTCCCTTTATTTGCCCTATGGTGAAAGTTTCATTATTTAAACTATCATATGAACACGAGACAATAAAGGTCTGTTAAGGAAGTTACAGCTTTACCCACGATGGTCGGATTTCAATAAACATCTGTCAATTCCACACTTTTACGAGCAAATAAAGCTTATTTTATATACTACATAGTAAAGGTTCATAACACCATGGATTTTTCCAGATCTCTGTATCCTTAAATGGGGTTTGCCATTTTTAACTCAACTTTAAGTTCAAAAAAGGATATTAAGAGTGTATAAGGGGAGAATGCAGCTAAACACCATCTAAGGACATGATGTGAAGCAGCCTTTCGGAAGTACACATCACTACGTAGCTTGTCCTGCACATTTTTAGAAAAAAGAAGGAATGAGGAAACGTGTTTCATCGCGGATTAGCTCTATAGCCCCATTATGTAGCCTGTTTGCTAAGTTATACTTAGCTATGTCAATGTTTGTTTATGCTTGCAGTTTAAATCTGGAAATATTTGAAATATATAGCTACTCAGATAAATATATTTTCCCGGTCGGACTTTATTATTCTCCTGGAACGCATAAACTGTCTCGCATTCCCCGAAAGAGAAAAAAAAACGCATTGTATCCCCCTTGAAATATTGCTAAATGTTCGCTCTTCTTCTTGAGCTTTGGCGCGCGGCTACCGCAGGGACAGTGGATTCCGGTGACATCACTTTTATTTGACGGCGCAAAACAGATGCGGCACGAAGGCCACACTGAAAGGACTGGCAGATGGGGTGCGGTAGAGTGGGGGTCAAGTCCAGTCATGGAAATGCCTGCAAAAGAGTCAGAGCAAGCTTCTCACCTTGCTGTCCATTAGGACTGTGGATCTAGCAAAGTTGTGGGGGACGCGATAGGGACATGTCATACACCATTCATGTGTGCTTTACTTACTTTGTATATCCCTAGGACCCTTTACAAAAGGAATGAAAAAAAAAAACTAAAATTGGTTTCGGTACAACATTATAGCATCAATAAATGTTTATGTGTGTTAGTAAAAAAGAAAACCCTGCCATGCTATTTTACTACATCAAATTCCTTACATGTAACACTTTTTTAGGCCAGTTATTTGAGCAGTTTTATTAGATAATTCCTTGTATTTGCCTAAAAATATATCAAATAAATAAAATAAAAAAGGTTTAGGGTTAGTATCTTAGTAGATGTTCTCAGTCCAAAATACTTGATTTGAAAGTATATTTATATATTTTATGCTGACTTGGTGTTTCTTCATTGAAATAAAATATTGGACTAAATATTGGACTAATCCGTGGAATCCAGAAACAGGTTAGTGTGTACGGGTTTTGCCGCGGCACGGGTTAATGCACGGCAGAGTGTTCGCTAGCCTTGGTTAGCTGAGGATAAGTTTGTCCAACCTTGCACCGCGTGGAGTGACACAAGCCCATTACGGCAGGAGGAGCACCGGCTCCCCCGGAGGTCACCTTGGGTTTCGCGCTCTCCCTCATCACCAGATACCGGAGGATATAGGAAAAGCAGTAGGGGGGGGGAGTTGCTTTCTAATGTGAAGTCTGGGACAGCATTTTCCCAGTGGGCTTAGTAGGGCTGCAGCTGTTTGAGCTGGTCAGGCCGGATCTTTTTTTGGGGGGGGGGGTCGTGGAAGTCTTGTGTAAACTCATGGGGGGCTCGTAAGCAGCGGCTCAAGAGAGAAGCACGCAAGTTAAAGCAAATAGCAGGGAAAAAGCACACAGAAATGCCGTTAAACCTGTATATCTCCACGCTGACTCATGCAACGCAAATTGAGTTGCCGGGTCTGCCTTTTCATTGGCTGTGACGTTGTACTCCGCGACTAATTGGGTTTGCACCGCCACGGATTAAATGTAGCTTTTCCATCTACTCGGCTGGTGGGGACTTTCTGGCTGGAGGGCAATAAAAAAAGTATTTATTGTGTTTTTTTCCTTCGGCTGCTATGCTTGATTGAAATATCAATCCGCCTGTCATTGGGAGAAGCAAACGGAGCACGACGGAGGCCCAGCCAGCCAGGCACGGAGAAAGCAGAGATCACATGTTAATGTCCTCCCGTTCTCCGATTCTCACTCAGCCCCTGCGGATCACTTCTTATTTTAACTGCCGTTGTTAACCTTGAAAGTGCCCTCTAACTGAGTAACGAAAAGAAAATAAAAGATGGGATTATGGGTAAATTGCTCCAACTTTTTACTCACAAATACCGGCTCCCCGGTAAAAGACATGGACATTATGAAGGAGATTGGTGGCGGTATGGGCCGGCTTTTGGACATGCTGTGCACCCCTGGGTCGGGCCTGAATTCGGTGGTACTCCCTGATTGGGGGGATCAAAGCTCCACATTGAAAACTAACCTTGTCCCCAGTGGGTACACCGTGGATAGGAGGGGAATTCCGTCAGGGCTCAGTGGAACAGGATTGGCCCGGGGACCTGAGAGACTTACACCTTCCTTGGCCTGGTCTGTTCTATTGAGGTGTCCTCATTGTCATTGTGTATGTGCATACGTTCAGCCTAAATGTTCTCAAGTGTTACCCCCAAAACCTTGGTTCTGGCTTACAGGTTCATTAATTGACAAGCACCCTGCATCATCAAAAGGCTTCTCAAGACCTATGTACCATTCCACTCCTTCTGGTTAGCAAACCAAAACTGCCTACAGCTCTCTCCACCATGGAAGAAGGTCACTCCAGATGGATCTCTTGTGTGGTTCCCTGATGGTGGAATGAGCTGCCGAAGCACATTTGGTCATCAGACTCCATCCCCACATTAAAAAAGTTCCTCAAGACCCTTGTTTGACCCTCAAGTTGTTGTGCAGCTCCTGCTCCAGTTCTGCTCACACTCGTACCTGGGCCTTCACTGGAAGCTCAGGCGAGCTGCACTTATGCCTAGTCGACTCCTTGACAACGTGTAGGCTTGTGATACAGTATTTTCCTCACTTGTAAGTTGCTTTGGACAGAAGTGTCTGTTAAAGTTATAGATATGTTGGTGTTTATGCCACCCCATACAGATAGACAGTCTGTGGACATATTCTAGTGTAGCCCATTAAGGGTAGCAACCTGTACTCCTGTCCGGAAGGTTGTGGGTTTGTATCCTGTGGCCTGCAGAGAAGTCACGTCAATGCTTAACCCTTGAGCAAAGCCTTTAGCCCCAACTGTTCCAGGGGCACTGCTCTCTGACTCCTCACTGGTATCCATCAATCCATCCATAACTACTTATCCAGCACAGTATCATGGTGAAGATGTCATGAGACAGGATACACTCTGGACAAGATGCCAGTCAAAATTGAGATATGGGGCTGTATGTTATGGGAAATTTCTGAATAAAGACAAAGGGACAAAGAGAAGCCCAACTCAGACGCTGAGCAGGAAGTGACACGTCGCATTCTTTTCCCCAAAGCCTTTTCCAGACCTCTTCCTGCTGCCAGAACGCTCTCACTGCGACCACCCGTCCTCAGACTGCTGAAACTGCATACCGTGATAAAATTTTAGTGTTACGTTTTTGGCCCCTTTAAAGGAACCATGTGAACATGAAACACTTGTCGATATTGGGGTGTCGGTGGCTCCCAGCGGTGTTTTTCTGCTCAGCGATATCAGATATCAAATGCCGCCCTCCTGATTTTACGGTCCCCCGCTTGACAATATGCCGATCTGATTTCCTTTCTTTAGGCCCTTCTTACCACAGACCTTGCAAGTTTTCTTTTTTTTTTTTTAAATCTGCAAAACGCTGCATGGTATACAGTTGCTGTACCCTGAGCCTGTTTTTAATACATTACATATTCATACAACGAACAATGAACTGTGTGTGTATGCCTGTGAGTATGTGTTTGGCAGGCTGTCAGGCGCAAGGCCGGCGATGGTCAGGGTGTGTCGATCCGGCACCCTTGTCCTCTGCTAAGACGTGAGGGCAGGTGGGGCACTTTGTCGGCAATGTCTCTTAAATTTACATCAGCCTTCCCTTGAACTTTCCCGTTTATTGACCAGACTCCGCATTAACTCATTATACTGAACTTACATTTCTTATATTCCACAACTAGCCTCATGCGAAATGGATTGTTATTAGCCTGTTGTAGACACCATGGAGCAGACACATTTTTATTTCAACTACTTCTTCTGTGGGTCGTCCTTGCACTCGGAGCTCTAGGTGATGCCGTGGGTGCGATCTGATATAAACCAAACACTACTGTCTTGGTTGAAGAAACCCTGCTCCAGCCACCTGATCAAACTCCAAATTAAAAATGCACATGGGGAAAACCGAGGAACAACACAACCGTCTCCTGAGCGGCTTGTTCTGATCAGCCACACCAGGAGTGCAGAGGATTGCACAGAAGCATTGTTCTGCGCCCACCTGCACTTTGCAGCTTGGTGCTGGGCAAGGGGGGGGGAGGCTGTCCTGCTGCTTCAGGGGGGCATGAGGACTTTCTAGCTGTAGCGTTTCGTGGGGCCGCATGAGAATGTCAAAGGCTCCAGGGAGGCCTCCCGGAAATAAAACTACCCGTAGATCTTTAAACGAGAACGATCTTGAGGATACAACGAGACTGAGTACAGCAATGGGCAATGGGGGATATGGGGAGGGCGTCTATGATTGAGGACTTGGTGGGAGGGCACCGATCAAAGACCCTCAGAACGTTACAAAGAACGCTTTATTTTAGTTGGGTGAAAAAAAGAGGCTTGGGAGGAATTGGGGAGGTCTGTCTGAAACGGCTCCCAGCTCCTGCGGCAGAAGTATGGGGGCCCGGCCAAGGTGAGTTCAGCCAAATATGGGAACTTATTAAACTTCCTGTTTTTAGCCAGTGGAAGCCCCCCCTGCAGGCATGGAGTCAGACCGGCTCTCTACCAAACCTGACACCGGACCTAAGCTACTGTTAAATGCGTCCCCGGGATGCCAGGCCAGGTTGGTAGCCAATGGACAGCGCCACGAGGGTTCGTAAAAAGTACGTGAATTTTTATTGTGAAAGATCGGTGACTTTGTAACGAAGTGGGAAGCTGACCAAAGGCTACTGTAAAGCTGACAGCTGTGGCACACTGTCAATGCCACTGCAACTGTAAACAAACTTTGGTGAAATCCTTTCAGTGTCACAATCAAGACTTTAGTTTCCCGCAGATTTTAAAATACAGTTTGAAATCAGCAGCTGTGCTCCCTCCTGTCTAACGGACCTCCGTAGCTAGTGAAATATTGCCGTCAGACAGGGGGAGAGGGACTCTTGGGCCGGGGCAGAGTCAGGTGATGTGATCCAACATGTGTCAGTGGTTCTTTTCTTAAATCCTTTTCCTTCTTTGCCCAATAAGTCACGGTCTGGGACCTCACTATTGGGTCCGGTTCATCTCTAGGACTCAAACCACATCTTCTGTTATCCCTCAAACCTATCTGTGATCTTGGTCTCACTATAACGCCAAAGAAAATCCCCTTTGGCCTGTCAATCCCCATATCATGCCACCTTGTTTGCCAAGTTTACATGTTTACACCTACAATGACATATATCCTATTTAACATGCAAATAAGGTTTCTGGTTCTCCTAACCAAACTGCACAGTCACACCCAGCTCAACTCCACCAAGGTGGTGTAAAATTTGTTTTATGTCCAAATGTCAGTTTTACTGACAAAGGTGCAGCATTTCTGGGTCCGGCACATCTGTCGGGATTATACGAGGAGTGTCCTTGGGCCAGCAGCGGTGGGCATTTCGTCCACGATTCTCCGGAGGAATTCTGAACGATAATCCCGGGCGTGTTTCTAGGTGGCCTAATCAATTTACAGTGGGACATGCGATGGCGTTCCCCGCGGGCTGCATGCCCTTGTCAGAATTACGTTCCTCCACAGCTGTGGCATGCAGGAAAAACTTGAACGGTCGCCTAGCTACAGGGGAAAAAAAAACAAAAAAATAAAGAGAAGAGCGGCTTAATATAAAGATCAGGCAACAGGTGGAGTCCAGCGTACCGGCCACGCATCCCAGAGGGCCCCGACAAACGGTAGCTCTGCTGACCGTTGCCAGCACCATCCGAAGCATCCCGCCACAATGGACTCCTTCATGATAAAAACTAAACGAAATAAAGGTAAGTAAAAGCAAATGGATTTTCCTATTGAAAGTTATTGCTTTGGGAATGGAGAAGATGGGTATTGATCTGCGTCATCCGCGGCCATTACTGGGGGACCTGACAATCATGGGGCTGCCTCTTCCTGCCAGACCGGCACCCCCTCCACCTTCCACCGACGTGCTGCTCCGCGGAGAATTGAAAACAGTAAAAGGTTTGTAAAAACATTTTTTCAGCTTTTCTACAGGGGGCAATTTATACCCCCACCCTTCATCTCTGTCCCCTTTAGCTTCACATCTGCAATTGATTCAGCCCACCCCACCCCCCCAAAGCTGTGTCAATCAGGAGGTCCCTGCGTACGATATTATGATATTCAGTAATGATTAAAATGGCTGAAAAAAAGTCATGGTTTGTCAATTGAAATAGATCCATGGACATTTTAGAAGGGTCACATCATGATCAGAGGTTGGACCAAAATTTTAAGCGTCATAAAAATGATAATTATATAATGCTATGTTATGGTTTATAAAACCACTTACACTTGTCAAAGTGTCTGTTTTGGGAAACTAGCTGTTTCTTTCAATGTTTTACCTTATGCACAATTACTGGCATTGCATAAACTTAAAATAATCAGACTGTTAAAGAGTATTTTATTTAAGATTACCGCAGCACAACTCACATGGAGGGGCAGGTGCGAGAGGACAGGGCCGCAGTGCTGCGAATGTAATTCAAACCTCATTAGCTCCCATGGATGTCTGGAACTACATGACCTTCAGAAAACGTGGAATAAGCTTGTGGTGCCAAGCATGAAATCCCATAAAAAGGGAGGAGAAGAAGAAGAAAAAAAATAAAACAGCAGAACTTAACTGTTTATTGGTTAGCTGCCATTGTTCTTGGGATTAGCCTAGCCTAGCATGCTAGCTGCTAATGCTAACACCCACTTAATGATGCTGGGTTTGGGTATGCGCTGATTGAACAATTATGAAGCTGGAGGTTAAAAGCTCAGGAAATGAGACAATGTTACCTGCTTTATCAGGATGGCGTCGGCAATTACCTGTCAGCATATTATAGCTCACTATTAAAATGCTAACTAGCCATGTAGACAGCCTGCTCTGCCCTGTTAATGTTAATAAACATGTCACTTCTGTTAGGAGTTTGTGTGTGAAATGAAGCCGCTTACAAGCAGAATTTAAAAACCAAATGTTTTGGCAGTACTTGATGCAGGGTTGTCCACTTTCGTCAGATGGCAGGGGTGAGATCTTCAAGTCACTTCTGGCAGTCAAAATCAAAATAATCAATTTAATAAGTACAAATTATGCTCAAAATAATTCAAATGATAAGTATAAATAATTAAAATTAAATTGTGTACAATAATAATAAAATAATTAAATAATTTAAAATTACAATAATTATAATTCAAATGAGTGAAAAATACGAAATATCTTTAAATAAACTGTAATAAACCAAATAAATCGAGCAGCTTACCTTGAGCAATAGCCAGCGAAAATTGCATAAATTCTGCAAATCTAGTTTCCGGTCCTAATCGGGTGGTCAAACGAGGCGAGTCTCACGTGTGTGTGCGCCTGCACTTATGCACACACATGCACACGCACGTACATGTATGTAACAGTTCTCTCACCTTGTAAATAGGCTGTAGGGTTTGCAAACTACCCCAGCGCTTTTGATTTAGCTCATTTTAGGTTTATAATGGAATACCATAGATTTGGCTTGAGATTTCTTCCATGAGCGTGAGAGCGTGAGATTAAGCCTGGAAGCGTGAGTATCATGACACATGTGTGAGAGCTGGCAACCCTGCGTGATGTCTTTATCAAAGATGGGCTTCTACCAGAAGCAGGCTGCCAAACTTTCAGTCACGGCAGAAGGTCAGACTGACCCAGCAAGTTTTACAGGCCCTGGGAAAAAGAAAACAGTAAAAATCCATGTAATATCTCCTGACATCTATGGAATATGAGTTGACAATGACGAACATCTGCAGGGGTTATTGTTATTGCAGGTAATTGGAGTTTCTGATGTCTGCGATATTAGGGAAGGACCTTTAGTCAGTAGGGTCCTTCCTCTGTTCATATCTGAGCCCCTATTTTCCCAGAAGGTCTATTAAACTGCCACCCTGAGGACATCACATAAGAGTGCTCCAAAGTGTATCCAAAATAGCCAAGGTTTTAGAATTTTTTTTAGGAATAGTAGTTTGGCGACATTTCACACATTCAACGTAAGCAGGGTGTAAAAGAAATATTCCCAAGGACAGCGACCAAAACTGTGCAGATCTTCAGAAACCAGAGAACCCAGAGGCACAATTCAGAGATGGGAAACCGTTCATGGATGGC
Source organism: Petrocephalus zakoni (assembly GCA_026774425.1). Lineage (NCBI taxonomy): Eukaryota > Metazoa > Chordata > Actinopteri > Osteoglossiformes > Mormyridae > Petrocephalus > Petrocephalus zakoni. The sequence goes on from JAODKN010000110.1 coordinate 1,152,211, forward strand.
GTGGTGCGTCATGTTACATACTAGTCCTCAGCTCCCCCCAACACGCAGACTGACAAGTGTATTTGTGGGTACTCTGGAGAATAGGAAAATGAAACTTCAAGGCAGAGTGAGACGAGGTCTGATACACCGGGGTGCCGGGCGCATTGCAGCAAATGTTTCTGCTTAAAGGAAGTGGGTGAGCTGTCGTAAATATAGAATAAAACAGATTGACTTTTTTGGCTGATTTAACCCATCTGCATGATATTATATCATGTGTGCTCTTGTGTTACATAACAGCAGTGATACCAAAGACCAAGGTAGGCAATCGCGTAGGAGAGAGTTTGATTTTGGGGATACAATTTAGGATGATTTAAATGCAAAGTGAGACAGGAGTGAATGAATCCAAAACAAGTACCCCCCCTTATTCCTGCACTCCTGCTAGTAGGATTCCTACTTGGTAAGCAAAAATGATTAACAACAGTTAAATGAATAAGATTTTAATTGGTGTGCAGATATACAGCCTTACTGTTTATTTCACAGATTGCAGCGTGGGCACGGTGGATTTGGTGCATTACCGGAAGGTATGATGTTTTGTATGGAAAATAATAATGCTAAAAGGGGACAGCATTTATTCGGTAACCAAGAAGAGAAGAGTTCAGGAAGGAGGATTACGGGAAGCCATAACTGCATTAGCTGTCCATCATCCAAAACATCAAAAGACCAGCAGAGGGCCGCCCGTTCGGTAGCCCGGCATCAGACGGATTCGGACCCGTTGGCGTTTGATCTGCTGGTGAGAAGCAGGCGTGATCCAGGCTCTCACCCGTGCAGTGTTACAGTGGCAAGGCCTGTAGTCTTAGCTGGAGGGAGGGAGAGGAGAGAGGGTTCGGCAAGGCCTTCCGGGTGCACTTGGGGGAGCCCAGCATGCCTGATTTGTATGCTGTTCAGCTGTGATGATGCGAATGCCAATTTTATCGATTTTGTCACGTTCCTCACAGGATGCAGAGGTCTTCCGTGTCCCTGTCACTAGTGGACACCTCACAGTCAAGCTGAAAGTTCTCATTTGACATGAGTACATGGAAATTGGTTTCCTATGTCTGCTGTCACTTCATCCCTATTGTCATCCAATGTATATTCAATAGATTGCTATTATCATTCGTGCTATAGACTAACCTTACCACTGAAAAATGTGATTCATTAGTCCACAAATTCATAAAAATATTGTACGTTCGTGATTGGTTGGATTCTTTAAATTACAGGTGTACGCTACGTATCTAAGTATTTTTCGTTAGAGTACGCTCACAAATATTCACTATAATTAGGCAGCAATAGAAGCCGGATAAACAATGCTCAGCCTGGTGGAGAAGGCTTTCCCTAGGTATGAGCTTAGTGCCAGAGCTTTATGTTTCCCTTGAGAAATTGAATAGGTGAAATAAACAGTGATATTTACAGAAAGACAGGAGGATGGATATTCAAATAGATTAAGATCTCCTCTTCTTGGTTGATAATACGATTTGTTAGCTCCCGTTATGACTGTCCGTTAGGGAAAGGGAATCAATGAAAAGAGGTAGGTTAGTAATATGGTGGTTAAGGGAAGAAGAAAAAGCATTTTATTCCAATTTGTTGTGTCCCCTTGCCTTACAGTGAAGCATAGTATTAGAATCCATGCAGTGTATGCTGATTCACACATTATTAGCCATTACTTCCTCTGGATTCCATTGTATCCAGTGGCACGTTTTATGGTGACAAACTCTATGTCTTATATAAAAGTCTGACTGAATAAAAAACTCTTATATAGCTTTATTTCCACTGGATCCATGTAAGGCTTGTAGTATCCTACAGATGTCATCCTAGCCTAGTGTGCTAGCGGCTAATACTAACGTGCACAAACAGCCAGATCAGGATCGACGTAGCTGAGCCACTTTTTCTTTGTTTTTGGGGTTGTCTATTAATTCTTGAGTGTTCGCCGTGGCTTTTGCGGTCCACAGAAACTTGTTAGCATGTGAGACTCTGCAAGTCTATTTTCACAAGCAGATGGAAGCACACACCTTAAACCACACAAAGGAATTACGGCAGGTAGCATGTTCTCCAAGAGAAAGCCCACAGCTCGCAGGTATCTGAGAATAAATAGCTAGATTTGGGTATTAGGAGATATACCCTATATACAATATAAATGTCTCAAGTCACGCTTAAATAATTACAATGATGATTTTGTCAAGCCATTCCCCAGAGAAAGTGTAATACAATAAAGTAATGTACCAAAATGCTAGTAATGACACATTATAATTCTAATTTCTGTAAGATCACTGGGGATTATGGAGGAGAAGAGTGGGAACCCTGTCGAGTTCCCTGCAGGGCTGACAATATCTACCGGACTCGTGCTACCATCTGCCAAAATATGTGGCGGCATGCGTGGATCCGGCGAGATTAACGCGCGCACCCGTTTGCGCGCCATTAGCCGGCGTATCTTAGCAACAGTAGCGCTCCAGATTTTTTAGCTCGTTCCGTGGCTCCGCGTGTAATATCGGCGACATAATCTGTCTTTTAATTTTCTTGGGATCGCCGCTATATTACAGATACATGTGTTCAGTTATAGATCTTTATTTAATAAGGAGAGCGTGCGAGGCGATGATTTGTTCTGTGTCAGGAGTGGACGGGCTCGAAGTGCGCCCGCACTCCGGCGCGGCGCCCCGTCTCGGGCTCCCGCCTTAGATTGACAGGAGTCCCGCCGCCGCCGATTAAGCTTAGTTGCCGAGTTCATATCTTTGAACTGAGGAAATCGGGAACGCCGGGTGGGATTCTTAATAACCGCAGTGGCGCTCGCAAGTCAAATAGGATGCAAATGACTCGTACAATCGAAATGTCATCGTGAGCATGTCAGGCTGCCAGGACGCTTTCGGAATAAGTCATTTGGAGTAATATCATTGATTCCGAATACGATTAATCCTCCCTCATTTCATATTGCCTTTGAGGTTAGCAGATAAGGGCAATACATGCCCGTATATAGCGATGTGTCTGTAGACTTACCCCTTTGCACGCACACACACATACACGCACGCACGCACACACACATATGTAGACATACACACATATATATAGAGGCTGGTCAGCTGGTACATAACAGTATGGAAGGTAGAACCTCCTATATTTCTGAGGTTAAATTATTATTATTTATAATAATTTTATTGGCATTTAAAGCACATACTCTTCTTTCCTTTCTAATATAGTAAAATGTATTGTCTTCTTGCAGTTCCAATGTTTTTAGTCAACAGGCACTAGTAAAATATATGTGTATATTATGTATATGCACACAGACACTTAAGTATTTTAAATACATGTTATTAATATAATAATTTTCCTTTTTCCACGGCCAAGCACTCAGCCTTTCCCACACACTGGGGGGGACGTCCTCCTGCGTAAACACTCCAGCCGCATGGCCCCGCGCTTTGGCCCCGTGCCGACGGCTCACGGACGTCAGCTCGTCACTGGGAAGCCACAGTCCTCCGGAAAATTACCCCGTCGCCAAGTTTACTGGGCAAATCAATGTGGCCTCGCCCGTCACTAATGGCTGCTAGCTCTGCAGCCATCACGTAAAAAAGCATCCCAAGCCCCTTCTCCCGCGACAGCCCCCGCCGTTTTCCGCAAGCGATGAAAACAGATGGCCACTATCATTAAGTCGTTTGCGTCTGGCGGCGGCTCTCCGGGGTACTCGTTCCGCGTAATTTGTTATGGGAGGCCGAGTAATTGGACGACACTGTCGGCTGCCGCGGTAATCGGCGGCTCCTGTCCCACTGGATCCCGCCGGGCAACACAGCCATAGGGTCACCATGGCATGGCGGAAAAATAAACCGGGCTTGGCGCAGTGACATCAGCCCGCAGATTTCAGCACGGCCCCGTGTGGTTTCTTGACTGAGTGAGATCGGGATGCTTCACGAGTGCCATATTCCTACTGTGGGACTTGGTAAACGGGAGGCGGTGTGGGTCGGGGAGGGTGCTGTATGGACTAATGAAGGACGGGTTGCGGTGCCGATGATAGCCGGATGGCCAGTGGGTTTTGATACGCTGTGGACTCCTGACATATGCATGCAAAACCATCCTCCTTCTGGGTGTTGATGTGGTCATCAATTCCAATCCACGGGCTCTGGTCTTCAGGTTAGATTGTTTTAAAGGTCGATTTTAAGGCCCCCCGTCTGTCTCTCTTCCCCTGAATTGCCTCCCCCATGGGGCCCGTATTGTTTGCCTCTGGTGCAGCCCCACGGCTGGGGCCTTAATTTATAAGCGCGATAAAATGCTTTGCTGAGTTGTGCTGTGCTTTACCGGCAGCTCTTGGGGACAGTCAGGGCGGTGGGTACGCTCCATGTCACTGTGTCAATACGGTGGCTCTCAGGTAGAAGATGACATAAGGCTCTATTACAATCGTAAAATGAAGGAAGACACTATAAAGTAAATCGGTATAAAACTAGATTAATGGGAATATATAGATTAATGAGAAGGCAATATATGTGTCTATATATATGTCTTTCTATGAATGAATAGCGGGACTTTGGAGCTAGCATCCCTAACAGTAAATTCACGGCAGTAATCTGTGACAATGACCAGACCGAAGGGGTCTTATTTTGGGCATGTTATGAGAAAAGCCAGTGTGTTAGAGAAGACCATAATACATGGAAAAGTTCAAGATAAAAGTGAAGGAGGACTGCCAGTGACAAAGTGGATGGAGTCAATCATCACAACAATGAACATGCCACTGGAAACCCTGAAGGACCAGAAAGAAGATGGAATGTTCTGGAATAATGCCACCTCTATGGTTGGCAGGAGATGGTGTGTGTAACGTCCTGCCCATCATGTCTTCACCCTGATGTGGCCCTGATGAGCCACGCCTGTTGCTTGTTGCCCCTTGTTAGTCTTTGTATTTAAGTACCTGTTTGTGCCTTCAGCCCCAGTGCGATCATTGAAGTCAGTGCTCTTGTTGCCTGTTCCCTTCTTCCTGATCCTTGTTTTCCCATTTTGACCCATTGCCATCCTTTATATTTCTCTGTTCTGCTCAATGACAACCCCCTTTGTTCTCCTAAACACAATGCCACGATTCCTTGTCCTGCAATCCTGCAAGTCATGAGAGAATGGAGTTGACCACACCAATTAATAAAATTCTCTGACTGTTTTATTAAATCATAAAAAGGTATAATTACATAGGTTCATCACAGGTACACATTGGTAGGCTGATATTTGAGATCTTATCCAATTCTTATAAATATGGGGCAGAAATATTATTATATGAATTTTCTGTATTATACATATATATATAATTTATTATTTTTCTATGCCTCTATAATTAATGGCAGAAATGAGTGTAATTTACGTTGGGATTATACCTATTCAGGAGACATTACCATCTTTAAACCCTATGTAATATAATTTAATCTGACTTCGTGCTGCATACTTAAACTGGTATTATTATTGCTGACATACGGTCATCGTGGATTTTTGTCACAGCAATGTGCAAATAAGAATATGTCACATAAGGTACGGACCCTTAATGGTTATATAAAACAAATGTAGAAATCAGTTTTAGTTTGAAGTTCTGCATTGTCTTTCAGGATCCCCAGCATTCTTTTATAATAAACTAAAATGCACTTGTATATTGGTATAAAAGCTGAACAAAGTGGATGGCTGTAAAACATAAAATCAGGTCAATCACTGCTTCAACAAAAAAAGGGTAGCTTTGACGCGTGAGCCCTTCCTGTATGACAGTATTTTCCAACCTGGTCCTCAGGAACCCCCAGACGGTCCACATTTTGGCTCCATCCCAGCTCTTGGTAGGAGCAGAAACATGGACTGTCTGTGGCTCCCCTAGGACCGGATTTGGAAACATTACTGTACAACATAATTGCATTTGACTTCTTGAAGTCCATAAAGGAAATGCGTTGCTCTTGTCGCCAACATCAACTCTCAGAAAGTCATAATTCATGTGCCATGGACATTTGCCATAGCTGAGTGCTCACTGAATGCGGTTCACCGCCACTGCCTTGAACGCAGGTTTTACACGTCCGGTACACATGCTAAGTCATATTACACTTGCAATATGTGTAGTTATTATGTTTGCGGGGGGTGGGGACGAGGGGGGTGAACACGTGAACATTCCAGAGTCTGGTCACAGGGGGCAGAGACTAGGTGGGAAGGTGCTTACAATGTCACTGATGTTCTGAAGGTGAGTCTAAGATAAGGTGTCTGTCAGGGTTTCAATATGTCAAGGTGTTGATGTGCCTATGCTGTATACAGTTTCCTTGTAAATGTGCAAGAATTATTCTGTTCCATTCTAGGATAAATTCGGAGTGAATGTCCTCACAAAGGTCGGAAGATAGGACCTTTAAAAAAAATTTTAAAATGGGAGTGTCCCATAAAACACAAACTTAGATATTTTAAAGGCCTATATTTGTTTTTCAGTTTTTTGGAATCATTTCAGCAATGACATATCAAGTTGAGCAATCACGATTTAAGAGGTGGGCCATCGAGAGGTCCCCACAAAGAGCGGAATGCATCCGTATGATTGTGTTTGTGCATTTTAAAAATATTTTCATAGCACAAGCTACAGTGCATACCAAAATACAAGAACATACAGAATTTTTATTTGAAACTTTTTAATATCATCCATTTTTGCAGTTTTGAGATGCCTGGTCAATTTGTCAGCATCAGTTACTTACAGTTGCACCTAGTGACCACACTGTGGCCGACAACCAGACTGGGGAGGGTTAAAAAAATGAACCACAAGTTATTTGGCGAGTCAGATATTCCTCAGGCTGTGCTCGAAATTCATCCAGCACTGGCTGGTGGCAGAGAGACAGAGGTGCTTTCGACAGAACGCCTCTCTGACAGCTTTATCATTTTAGAAGGATAGACGAAGGGTCGGACTCTCGCATCCGTTCACACACATTCGACGCGCAGTGATATTTGGAACCTAAACCTTAATGCCTTTTCCAGAACCGCCATGGTAACTGGGAACACATTCGCATGCATCCCTACCTCACTCAGACTACATATTTTATTTGGCACGACCTCGACGCTGTGGAGAGCAGGCAAAAAGAATGGAGAAATTAATTGGAGAAGTTTCTAGATCTGTGCCGCAGTGCGACCGGTTAGCCGAACATGGCTGAATTATGTTTCAAAGCACGTTTCGAAGGAGGAAATTCCTGACTGAGTAGAAATCTGCAATAATGCCCATAAACTACAGCAGAATGACTTGCGGACCTAAGCGGTCCTTTTCAGTCAGGTTTATCGGGATGAGAAGAACTCTGGGTTTCGTTTATGTAGTGGGCAGTGGGAAGGGGGGGATGGGGGGGGCGTCCAATTGAAATGCATCATGGCTTTGTGGGACGGCGGCCTGTGTGGACACATCAACACTGAGCTGTAGATAGGATCCTCAGGTCAACATGACAAACTAGGGGGGGCAAATGTGGTGTTGGATCCCTTCACATCCCAGACCTGATCTGAGCACATGGTCCCCCGACGCCTTATCACCGAAGGTGGGGCCTCATTTCCCCAGGGAGCTGTCGAGATACCAGGCGCCATTTCGTTACGGGGGCTGAACATTTCTCTGAGGCTGTACACCTCGAATTGGACCCCTTCCAGGTAAACAAAGTGGCCTCCTGAGCTAACAGTGGGCCAGGAGAGAGATAACAACAAAATCCTAGTGCATTCCTGTCACAAGTCCTGTCTCATGAAAGAAAGCTTTTCTCTCAACTGATTTAGGAAGCAAACAGGGTAACACTTTCTATGAATCCCATAATCATAAAGCCTAATAACTGTTGTTATAATTCATTGTAACAATGAATTATTAAAGTATAATAAACAAGGGTATAAATAGGCATATTATAAAAATGCATAACACATCATGCATTATGAATGCTCTATGAAGTTCTCATCTATACTGCACTGTAAATACCTTCATAATGCAATCAGTATAAGAATTAAGGATGATTTGTCTTGCATTATGAAGGTGCTTATAAATGTGACCTTAACAGAACATTCTTAATGCATAATACACATGACTCTAATGTGTTATGCTTTTTATAAATAGTTATGGATAGGTTTATAATACTTTATGTATGCATTATGAAGGTATGTGAAATGCAGGATAATGGCTTATTTAAATATAGTGTAAAGTAAAGACTTATGCTCTCACAAACAACAGAGCCCCCATCGTCTGCACTGCAGGTAATACTCCTTCCTCTCACCTGTCATCTTTGTCCCTTGCACACACATCTTTGTCCCTTGAACACATGGATTTTAAAGTAAAACAGGGAGGACATCCGCTTTTTGGATGAAGCACTCCGTACCACTCCGTCGTGACGGTTTAATGGCTGTATAAAATACACAGCTGTTTAAAAGCTGTTTTTTTTTCAGAGGAAAATGGAATCTAATAACTATTTACACTTAGGGGCCATTTATCATTAAAAATGTTTAAAACCCACACTTAAAATAATGAGACCTTTCAGTACGGAACAATAAAAACACTAAAAACCACAACTGGTCCGCGCCGGAGTCGACTGCGGTCTGATTGGGCTCGTCTTTTGTTTAATATCTGGCGGTAATCCTCCCGCGCGCGCGTCCAAACGAGGGGCGGCCACTGCAAACGAAATAACCTGCATGTAATTATGGCGCGAAGACGACGGGGCGTTAATCAGACAGGCGGAACGATGAAGTCTGACGGGAGTGGCCGGTGACAGGCGTGGGGATGCGTGCCTTCCGCCATTTCTCCTGCTTGTTAATCCCGTCTGGTGGTTCCAGAGAGTTCGAGGGTTCTCACCGCTGCCACAGTCTAGCCGAGCGATAACGATACAGCGGCATTAGTTTCACACGCAGGTAGTCGGCGTGTGTTTGTTTTATGCGCTAGGCTGAGCACTAGCACCAATGTCTTTGTACGTAAGACATGGTGCCAGAAATTGCATGATTGCACTATGTATATAACACAGATTTTTTTTTTATTATTATTATTTTGTGCTTATTTTTAAGCTTATTTTAATTCCCTTTTTGTAAAGCTCTTTGTAAACCCTGTGTTTACAACAATGTTATAAAAATAAAGATAAATAAAATATATTTTTTAAACCCTTGAGTCCAGTCTTGTGTTTTTGCCCCTTTTGTACTGTGAAAGGATTGCACAGTGGTCCTGGGGGATTGTTATTTCATGCCACTGTATACCAGTATATGGTTGGTATGACAGTAAAGCCCACTTGACCTGACTTGACCAGAAATCAGGTGTGCAGGGGTCTATATTTAAGAAACATTATTATCATATTATTCATTAAAATGGTGAGTCAGCAGTTGCGTATAAATATGAGCCGATAAACCGACACGCTGTAAAGAGCGACATATTGTGATGTGCATGTATGTTAAAATCATCTTTATCATCTGACTACTTTCAATCGTGCTCCCACGATGTGGTTGTCATCTGTGGAGATATATTGTGGGGAGAGGAAGCAATGCTTTTCATTTTTAAAGCATCCATCTCTTTGTTTTCCGTAACTGTTTATGCAGTACCACTTCAGGGGGAGCCCCGAGCCTGACCCAGGAAGGACAAGAAACTTGTCTGACGCGGGGCATGTACTCACGCTCAGGGGACAATTCAGAGGCATCGCCTCACTAAACTATGTGTTTTTGGGCTGTTGGAGGAAATCACACTACCTAGCGTAAGCCGACAGAGGCAACATGACAATTCCAACCACATGGACCTGGAGCTGGGAACCGAACATGCAGACTTGAATGCGTGAGGCTGAAGTTTTGAGAACTGAGCTAGCACACTTCTCTTCAGGGGCGTGTACTGGGGTGGGGCCACTTGGGCCTCATCTGAAAGCTGATTGGACCCCGGAGGGCCCTTTCCCCTGACATTTACCCATTCAAAACATCATTGGTTGGCCCTGATGATATGAATTATCATCCCCCGTCTTAAAAATCACAGAATTGCCCTGCTGTTTATCTGCAGGTAATGTTGCCGCTCTTTTATCAGACTGCCCAGAGGAGACTGAAACAGCTCAGGGATAACTTTCAAACTCCATACACTGAATGGAGGCAGGATTCGAACCCTGAAGCAACATGACAACGCCCTGTGCCACCATGCTGCCCACAGATTCCTTATCCCCGACTGCCAGGGCATCTCTGATTGGATCCTTTTCACCTGCTGCTTGACCTTCCGTCTTTTTTTGTTTATTAAAAAGTCTTGCTCATAAAGGTAAAGACCTGCAAATGTTAAATGTGCCACAATTTTAATTACTGCTTTGATCCACAAGGCAAATAGCAGTTCAGATCAATAGAGGCCGAGCCCGGCGAAATTCCATCACTGATCCGAAGGAGGATCGCCATTAGTCACGAAGCAGTGACTCCCGCCTTCTCACTTTCCGAAGCTTGAAAATGGGTCTATTATCGACACGAGGCGCTTCTGGTTGGATCCGCCAGACAGAGCCGGGACTTGTGGGTGTGAGGCTGACGCCCATTGGTTGCAGCGAGCTGTCGAGATGTTCTGTTCCTGGGTCTCTGTCTGCCCCCCCCCCCCCTCCAATCAAGACCAGATGTTATTCTGGAAGAAGAATTGAGCATTTTCAGCCAAGAGAGGTAAAAATGAACTCTCCAAGCTATCCAATTCTCCACCGCATTCTTGTGTAAAAATAGACTAATACACACACACTCAAAAACGACAAGGCGACGTGCATGCAATCTGTGCGGTCGCAGACCCAGATGCCGTATTAATTGGGCAGCTTTGACATGTGTGACGCGCGGCACGTAGACCGTGATGGACTAAAGACTGAGCGACAATCATTGGAGTTAGGTGGCTTTTTTTAATGACATAAATGTAGCCAGGCCTGAGAAATGTCTGTCAATGCTAGGAACACAGCTGTAGAGGAGACCAGAAACAACTGTGCTTGGTTTTGGGTGGCGTTTGTGTGTGTGTGTGTGTGTGTGTGTGGGGGGGGTAACTATGTGTTGGCATTAGAAGAGGCTGGAGGGGAAGCCGTGATGAATTGAAAACCAGCTATTAATATCATGAGCTTCAGACCTCGGCTGAAAGGAAGGCGCGCCTGAGAAGATCAGCTGAGAGGTTTCCCAAAGCTTTGTTGGAGGTACAAAGGCCCAGTCTAGACATGCAATTGGATTAGTGAGAAGGGGCAAGAAATTAGTGGATTATACAGGCAGGAAAGAATGGTCTCTGAGCCGCTGTACGTCTATGCCGAATGACAGTGGGGTGGGGAACGCGGGGGTCTGTGCCACACCCCTACACCATAAATGAGGGGAACGGTGGCTGTGTGAGGTGTGGCAGGGCATTTGTGGCGTCACTGGGGGAGCAAGAACAAGGACACAGGATATACAGTGTAATCTAGGAAGATCCAACCCAGCACCTCTGCTACAAAACATAGAATAACATATAACTTGTTAATGACGCTTTATACAGAATGTGGAATAATGTATAACCTGTATATCAATCTGTATATAGCTCAGACTAAGTTGGGCACAGCTAACAGAGCATCATGTATATCAGCTGTTGCTGGTTTCATTTGGGTGGCTCCACTGCACTAAAATATTGTTAAAATACATCAATCTAGAGGAAAAACACACACATACACAATCTGGTGCCTAATAAAAGAGACTGTGACTGCATATTTTCTTCTTACTCCCTGTCAACACAGTGGGCGCACGGATCTTTCAACAACTCATCCCGGCACCGCGTCTGACACTGCTGTTCCGACTGGCCTCGTAATTGACCCCCCCCCCCCCCCCAACCCCTGCATGACAAACAGTATACAGTGGCGTGCTGAGAACGTGGACGGAAAAACAAAACAACTCAAATTAAACCGTAATGCCAAACAGGGGAGATCCAGAGAGTTTTAATGACAGCAGATTTTTCAAGCTTACGGGTGCTTTGACTGACTTAAACGGGATTTCGTGTGTGGCGGGGAAAGCATTTCCCATGGAATCTACCTGTTGTTTTCATGAAAAAAATCCCCCCCCCCCGTGCGCGCTTTTTTTTTGCGATATTTACACGTTCTGTAAAAAAAGTATTTTTTTTATTTGTTGCGCAGTTTTAGACAACTGGAGGTCAGGAATTTTAACGAGCCCTTCACGAGTGCGAATATGGAGCGAGACGAAGACGTTTGATGACAGATGAGGAAATAGAGGCCGCCCTGTTTATTTAGAGTTAAAATGAAGCGAAAGGTGACTCGGGTGAACCCCCAGTCCAAGTTGAAACAAACATAGTCCTCTTGTATTAAACGGTTTTTGTTTCATTAGTCTGGTCCCGATTAGCTAGGGCAACAATTGGCATACGTGCGACGTCCTGTGACTCCGTTGACCTTTAAGCACGTTGGCAGCCTCTACACGTCCCCCCCGTCGCCATCAGAGCATGGGGTCACTGAGGAGCCACGGTGTTTGGACGGCCACATTTATGTTAGCTTACCCTTCAAGTTATTTTTAAAACTTTATTGACCACAGATGAGCCGCGTAGAAGGCGGTCAAAGGAAGGCTGCAGATTGCTCAGCTTTAACGGGTTACCGCTATTACGGGAGTCCCGTGGAAAATTACGTCAAGGAACGGCAAATTAAGTGAGCAGGGCCACGAGATCCAGATTGCAGCAATAAGGTTACAAGGGACAAAGGCTTTCTCTGCTTGTTTGCCAGCTTATAGCAAGTAAATGTAATAGCACTAATAAAAACAAACAAATTGCCATGCTGTATATTTGATGTTAAATTACTTAGACTACGCTCAAGACCCAGTATCAAATAAGCAGCTATGGAAGATGGATTTATGGATGGATAATGTAGTTTTATAAGAGAAGTTTGTACTTTTTATCTTCTTAGTAAAAACTTGAAAAGTGGTCATTGAAATTCACTTTGTTCTGAAATGAAAGCATGCCAGATAGTGGCACCAACCGGACCTGTTCTTCAGTCACAGTGCGGCAGTTATGCGACACTATAATGCCAATAAAGTGATGGTTACAGTGAACAGGTGCAGGACTGTCCAGGTTCCAGGCTGTGCAGTTCAGGCAACAGATGGGCACAAGTCTCAAAAAATGAGCGGTGAACCCAGGAACGCCATGCGTGCGTCTGCCTCCCTCACACATGAGAGGTCACATATGGGGCATGGGTACAGATATAGAATTATTTTAGATATTTCTTGATGATATATATAAATATGTCTGCTTATCTATCTATCTATCTATCTATCTGTCTATCTATCTATCTATCTATCTATCTATCTCTTTCTTTTCAGGTTATTTCTGTGCATCATACTTATACACCATGCTTATAATGCAGGGGGCAGGATGCGTGTGTGTGTGCGCATGTGTGTGTGTGTGCATATGTGTGTGACCAGTCAGGTTTGGAGAGCGATTGTCCCCAGGGTCTGGAGGTCACCGGTTGCCCTTCCTTGGGAATTCTCTCTTTAAAAGGTTATCTGTGCTTTTTAGGAGCCAAATTGCAACTCGGACCTGCGGTGCAATTTGATCTGGCCTATTTGAAATACAGGATGGCTGACTTTGGCTTGACTGCAATATGTGGACGGTATGAAATCTACAGTTACAAATTAGATGGAATTTCAGATCTGATTTCTGTTTTGGCACCGAATTGTAAAAGCAGGAGATTAATGTTGGGACAAAGGTTATTTTGCATCAATCTAGAAAGCCGCTTAGATGTGGAATGATTATTTATCCTGCTGCCTTGTCTAAATCTCTCCGCACGCCTTGCCCGTCTCATTTAAAATGTAAATGTGCAGAGCAATTTGTGGATCTTAATTTGTGTACACGCCGCGCTGTATTTCGGCAATCCTTCCCGTTTACCCGCAAAGAGAAGCCCAGCCTTGTTCTTATTTCCCCCTGTTTGTTGGTTATTCCTTATTACTAGGGCCCGTCTGGTGATTCCGTGCCATGTAAGCCGGCTCGGATCTTTTTTTCATGTTGGGAGAACGCGCGGCTAAATCCGGGAAAGCTTAATGTTTATCCAATGTGAAAATAATTACTCAAAAGTGTTATTCTTAATCCGGATAATTAGAGCACGGAAAGACAGATCAGTGTCATTGTAAATCATGTCCAGGAGATTGACTTCTGGTCCTTGTAAGTTTCAGGTAAAGATCGGAGCGGATAAAGGTTAGATTAGACATAATCCAGAGTAGGAGCTGTCCTTAATCTGTCATGATACAAGGATGATCACTTAAAAAGGTGTGGATCGAGGGCTGGCATCCTGGTTGGTGGAGAATCCGCTCGACTGGGACCGCTCTTGAAGCATGCTTATTGGTATGTCGCCACGGCGACGGGGATGGGCATGAGAGGACAACTCGCTTAATGCCTGGCACTGGATACTCAGGGAGGACATGTCACTCGTCTCCCGAAGAAGGGGCTGCCGTGATTGACCCCACTTTCGCTGGCGGGTATATCCAAGGATTGGCGGGTGAGTGCTTAAGCACCATGGCTGTGTATTGCCAGGATAAACCCGTGTTGGGGTTGTGGGTGTCATGCTTACCATCTGAGGACATCTGTCTATACTTCCCAATGGTGATGAAGGTTCAGAATCAGGCCAGTTCAACACAAAACAGATTTTTTATTATCCTCGGGGCATTTTTCTATTAGAAAAAGTTCAAGGGACATTTTAAAGGCTTGCACCTCATGGTTAACAAAATGCTAGAATTGGGTGGGATGGTCACATTTATCTTCCTTGGCATGTTCGCAGGGCATGGACAGAGAGTCAGACGGTGCCGCAGCACCACACCAAACCCCACAGGGGGGAATTTTGGGTTTTCTTGCCCCTGCCAGCCAACTCTCCATCTAACTCCGTTTTAAAGAACTGGTATGAATATACAGATGACCCCTAAACACAGTCTGGCGTCTGTGTGTGGGTTTTTTTCATGGCTCCCTGCCCATGTGTGACCCTGAACTGGCACGTTGGATCGCTTGCGTGTCAGCGAGTCTCACGGCTCTTCATTAGACAACCCCAGGATGACACACGCCCTCTTTTGTGATTTTCGAGTCATTAAGAAACCAATCAATGTATGGCAAATGCTAATTAGACTTTAAGTGCTTTTAATAAACACTTGAGCCACTGTCTGCAGGGACCGACAGAGAGGCACGGTGATATGAGTTTTATTAGATTTGAGTGTTTAGTTCATTGAGGTGGGTGAGTTCCCCTCCATGTTCTATATCAGGGCTGCCGAACCCTGCTCCTGGAGATCTCCCACCTTGCAGAGCTTAAGGGCAACCGTAATATAACACACCAGATAATCAAGCCATTCTGTAGTGTCTCAGTTTTAGAGCAAACTTAGCTTCAACATAGCTGGATCTAATACTGAGAGGCTACTGAAGGCCTGATTATCTGTATCGGGTGTGTTATATTACGGCTATATTTGTGTTCCGACATAATAAATTAGGTCACCCGCAGTTTAATTTAACGTCTGGTCTGCTGCTTCTCGACGCGCTGCAGCGCGTATCTGCCATAGCAGGGCCTGATGTGGTCATCGCTTACTGTGAGGAGGCATGCTCACAAATGTATATGCAATCGGGACCTGCGATGCGATGGATGCTGACCGTCCTTCCCGGATTTGGGAGCAAATCCCGAAACAATATGAGCTCACAATTCCTTGATGAGTTCAAGAAAGTGGTATATGTTGCATACGTACCTGCAGAGAATGATAACAAATTTTATAATTAACGTAAGGAGTCTACGTCCAGGAACTCCTCTGCAGGATTGATACCACTACGTCATCCATGAATGTTCTTAATGTTGCACTTTCTGCTGATTTGAAAAGTTGTCTCCTTGGTTTATTGCTTTGCTTGGATATTGTATATGTTATATAGCTCTTGATCCAATACGGTTTACACTTGTAACTAGAGGTGGGTAGCTGAAGTCCAGAGAATAAATGTCTCGACCAAGATTTTGTGTCAACCACCCAGCTGAGCTCTTTATACACAACTGGTTGGGTGAAGCAAAATCCTGGTTTGGACTTTTAATTACGGACCTGAATTGCCCGTCTCTGCGTGTATCTGGGCTTTCACTGGAAGCTCAGCCTAGCTGCACTCATACCAACTGCCATTTGCCTCACTTGCATGTTGCTATGGATGAAAGTGCCTGCTAAAAAAAAGAATAAATGTAAATATAACTACAAGGTTGTGATGATTATCCATCTCCCTGGGGTTTATGCAGAGCAGGGCAGCTTGGAGCCTCCCCCAAAAGGAAGGGGGACACTTCATTGCCTGTCTATCATCCAGCCACTTAGCCCGATCAGGGTGGCGGGCTGGAGCAGGGGAGGCACACAGGGTGATGCACGCAATTAAACATTACCAGCAATTCATGGACGTCTGAATGACTGCCTGTTTGCAGGAGGAAATCAAAGGCAACTCAGCCAACATGGGGAGATCACCATGGCTGTCGTCATCATCATCAACATCATTATTATTATTATTATTATTATTATTATTGATGTTGTTGCTGTTGTTACCCGATTTGAAAAATTGATTGGGAACAATGGGACATGTCAATATTGGTTTTGGTCGTTATCAGGGATTTCTAAAATAAATAATATGGCTGAGTTCTGTCGTTAATTACAGGCGCGTGACATTTACACAGCGCCCACACAGGCAGAGATAGCAGAGACCAGAGATTAGGGTGTTCCGAGCCGAAGCATTTGGAGGAAAATTCACGTGTAACTTAGAAGTGCGCCTATAAAAGTGCAAGGTTTAAAAGGAAGAATGGGGGATGGGTGGGAGAAAATCAGAAGAAGAGTGGTAAAACAACAGCGGAGGAAAAAACAGGAATATCGACCCTTAGTTGACCTGCTACAGAATTCAGGAAAAATTAAACCCAGACTGTTATGTCAATGTTCCTTGAAGTCCTGTGCAAGATTTACATATCAGGTCAGGGCACTTTCATCTCCTTAGAGTAAATTGCTCTCTTTCTCCGATTTTTCCTGACGGTCTATACCGAGCTGTGCTCCTTAGGTATTGTCACCATGAATTATGGCCATATAGGAGTCGGAAACGGCGCGCGGATCATCTGCAAAAATTGAGTTCACTCAACCTTAAAAATAGAGGATGAGGTGAGGATGCCCCCCCAGTGCCCCCCATCCCGGGCACATGCGTCCCCAGTGAGGACCTGTGTTTAACTCCCCTCCTGCTGGATCTTTTTCGCCCCGGAGCAATGTGAGGGAGCAGCTGGATTGATTGAATTAAACAGGCTCAATTTGGGCTGTTTGCTTCTCCCCGGACTGTGGGAGCAGGTTGTGGTGTCAGGAGGTGACGCGGGGGAACCCCTAACCTCCTGGTTCCCTTTGGGGACCCCCTAACCTCCCGGTTCCCTTTGGCTCTCTGACCTGGCCAACGAGAGCCAGCTGCAGCATTGGCAGGCAACTTTCTGCATTTCCGACCCATACCTGGTAAGAAAACAACATCTGACTTATTCACTGTGTCAAAATTAGGCAAAGAATGAGGAAGTGATGGAAAGTTATTCACATTTCTTTAATAAAACTTATGACACCTTGAAATATCTTCTGTTGCTGGAGATTTCATAAGAGAGAACTCTTGTAATATTTTATCTTTGTTTGGAAACCATGATCTGGATAGGGCCTTTTCAGACTGGACAGGGACACCGCAGACTGGGCAGGGACAATGCAGACTGGACAGGGACAATGCAGACTGGACAGGGACATCACAGACTGGACAGGGACAGTGCAGACTTGAAAAGGACACTGCAGACTGGACAGGGACAACGCAAACTGGACAAGGACAACACAAACTGGACAGGGACAATGCAGACTGGACAGGGACATCGCAGACTGGACAGGGACAGTGCAGACTTGAAAAGGACACTGCAGACTGAACAGGGACAATGCAGACTGGACAGGGAC
>JAODKN010000110.1:1170154-1186254 GCA_026774425.1 Petrocephalus zakoni
CAGACTGGACAGGGACAGTGCAGACTTGAAAAGGACACTGCAGACTGAACAGGGACAATGCAGACTGGACAGGGACATCGCAGATTTTACAGGAACAGTGTAGACTTGAAAAGGACACTGCATACTGGACAGAGACAACGCAGCCTGGACAGAGACATCGCAGCCTGGACAGGGAACATGGAAAAAAAGGAACCATTTGATTGTTTTGGAAGGCTTTTAGAAAATGGCTTTTATGATGTGTTTTTCTATCTCTTGTTATTTTTAATTTGGCATTTCATATATAAAGGGTTTGATGTAATGGTTGGTTTGTTTATTCAGATATTAACTAAAGCCTTTAGATCAAAACTGGATGGATTGCCAATTAGGAGATTCTCTTCCCTTTTTTCAGCGTCCAAAAGAAGCATTTACTGTCATTTCCCTAATAAGCCCCCTTTTATTGCTCATCATATTTTAACACTTTATGTTTATTTGCCTTTAAAAAGCTCAATTTTGTATTTTTTTTTATTCTGTGATTTCACATCGACAGCATAAATATGCCTTTTTCCAACTGGAAGGTTTACAGGAGGCCGTTAATATTGCACACTGATTTTTTTGAACGTGGTTATCAAAATGTTCCTGAAGTTACCCCCTGACCTTACTGCTAGCTAAAGGCCTGTTGACCATCAGCATGTGTACCAGAATCAGCCTGGGTCCAGTTCCTGCTCCGTACAGGTGAACGGGGGCGTGCGGCAGACTTGTCAAGATGCCAGCCCCCACTCCCATGAATGGATGCGAATCTGAGCCACCGACACCCCTATACAAATGATGCAACAGATCCCCCTGTTCGTTCCTCTGTTGCTGTAACCCCCCCAACCCCCCCCCCCCCCCCATGCCTTCATTCGGCTACCTTGGTCAAGGCCCTGGAGGCGGTATCCTCATAAACGCAGTGAGCTTGCACATAGCTATGCAAGGATCCGAAGTGTGTCACTCACTGACCGACAAAGCTTAATAAAGCATGGGAATCGACCGGGGATTATAAATGCAAGCAAGCAACACAGCAATTGGAAAAAGCGGTGGTTAGGAATCCCTGCATGGGGAAAGGCCTCTTTTCCTCTGCATGTTTGGTCAGAATCGCCGGTAAACAGAAGCATGCTCAGCCAGGCATCACAGGACACTCTGCGGGCTCCTCTGCTCTTATGAACACGTGTTGTCAACAGGGATCCTTGGCTGAACAATGCCGTACCCTTCTACTAAACCAAGGCTTTTATTTTTATAGTATCTTCAGGTATCTGACATGAAGCGGACAGCAGACCATGACATTGTTAGGAAGTTCTGGGACCACACGTTACCCCTCTATCCGTCCACCCATCCCAGCCACTGGGATGAAGAGCAAATTCCCAAATTCTGGCTTCATCATGAAATGTTACAGGATTGGGAACCAAAATTTGTTACATTTCCACAACTCACTAAGCTGACTGGATTACTATTTTTTTTAAATGTATTCTATGGACTGAGTGAGTTCTGGAAACTTGTGCTTCAATTATCCAGAGAAAATCAATGAATCAAGGAATTTAATCAAGGAAACCCCAGCTTTTCACATTATCTTTAAAATGCAACTTGCACGGGATGGGTTGAAACTTGTGAAGGAATAAACACAAATATAAAACATTAAATATATATTATTAAGCAGTAGGGACCATTAGGAACTGTCTGAGAGGTGGAAATTAAGTCATAAACACCAAATAAAACTGACACTGCACAGTGATAATACAATGAAGTATAGCTCTGCCCTTCTTAACACACCAGTGGTGAGCTTGCTCGGGCAGCAGAAGGGACAGATCTGACATTGAAGCACAAAGTATTCGTAGGTGAGGATAAGCCCGTGGTTGCATTCACCGCCTTGCAACTTTTCCCCGGCCCCCGACGCATTTCTGTGCGGGAGGGAGATGAATTCGGCTGCGTTTGATGTGTTGATTGGTATGGAGGAGAGGACAGCTGCGCTAATCTCCCTGGGGAGGCCGGCTTGATGGCCAAATGAAGACCTCTAGTGCTTTCTTGTTAGCCGAGATAGATCTACGTCCAGATGAACCACAATTAGTTAGCAGAGCGGGCTTACAGCACATGTGATCAGAAGGGGCAAATCGGCTGTCTCCAGGAGTGTTATTGGCAGCTGCTGCCCCAGGCTATGTCTCAGGTCCGCTGGCCGGCCTCTCGCTTTTTCCACTACAGAGGAGCGGCAGAAATCCCTGATGGAGAGCGAGGGCTGCAGAGACTTCTTGTTATACAATCTCGCCTGGCGCTATTCTCGCCGGGCTCGTTAGTCTGTGCCTACCGATGATCTCCACTGACTCGCCACTCCCACCCGTCCTCATCCGATTTTGTCGTGGGGTGATTTCCAAAGGTTCCCGTGTCTAGAATCATCCCAGTACCCCTTGAAACGATGTGGAGTGAACAATGCCAGGACCTGAAGTTAAGGCCAGGCCACGGGGCTGAATTCTACACCGCGGTGTGGAATTAATGTGCCGGTGTTGTTTGCGGCCTGTAATGTTCAGATACAGGCCTGAACATTTCTAGAAACAGACGAATCCCCCTCGCATCTCAGGGGTCGTAAACACGGTTAGTTATACGTGTGTGCATGTCATTTCTAGGAATGGACGAAAGAGCCCTAGGCCCAGATGAATGAGGCCTATGCCCGGACGAAAGAGGCCTACGCTCAGATGAAAGAGGCCTACGCCCAGACGAAAGAGACCTACACCAGGACGAAAGAGGCCTACACCAGGACGAAAGAGGCCTACACCAGGACGAAAGAGCCCAAGGCTGAGACGAAAGAGCCCTAGGCCCAAATGAAAGTAACCTAGGTCTAGACGAAAGAGCCCTCGTCCAGACGAAAGAGTTCTAGGCTGAGATGAAGGAGCCCTAGGTCCGGACGAAAGAGCCCTAGGCCCAGATGAATGAGGTCTACGCCCGGAGGAAAGAGGCCTATGCCCAGACGAAAAAGCCCTAGGCTGAGACAAAAGAGCCCTAGGCCCAGATGAAAGACCCCTAGGCCCAAATGAAAGTAACCTAGGTCCAGACAAAAGAGCCGTACACCCAGATGAATGAGGCCTACGCCCGGAGGAAAGAGGCCTACGCCCAGATGAAAGAGCCCTAGGCTGAGACGAAAGAGCCCTAGGCCCAGACAAAAGAGCCCTAGGCCCAGATGAAAGAGCCCTATGTCCAGATGAATGAGGCCTACGCCCGGAGGAAAGAGGCCTATGCCCGGACGAAAGAGCCCTAGGCTGAGACAAAAGAGCCCGAGGCCCAGACGAAAGACCCCTAGGCCTAAATGAAAGTAACCTAGGTCCGGATGAAAAAGCCCTACACCCAGATGAAGGAGTTCTAGGCTGAGACGAAAGGAGCCCTAGGTCCGGACAAAAGAGGCCTAGGCCCAGACAAAAGAGGCCAACGTCCGGACGAAAGAGCCCTAGGCTAAGACGAAAGAGCACTAGGCCCAAATGAAAGTAACCTAGGTCTAGACGAAAGAGCCCTCGTCCAGACTAAAGAGCCCTAGGGCCAAATGATAGTAACCTAGGTCCGGATGAAAGAGCCCTTGCCCCATTTCTGTGGGACACTGGACCACATTTATAGGGGGGCAGTAGGGGGGGCAGTATCACAGAGTGGCCTGCAGGATGACAGAAATAGCTGTGACTTCAGAAGAGGCTGTGCGAAGCCTTCAGCTGACCGTGTCTCCCGCGTGCACAGGGTCTATAAAACACTCCCCCCACCCCCCTCAGCCTAATAAAGGCAGGGCCCTAAATCCACAGGCCCTGTGGAGCCCCCGAGTGCTCCCGCTCCTTGGGAGGTGTCCTGTCGACCGCCGGCCTGCCCGCCTGCCTGCCCCGTGATGGACGACCGCGCCCAGTCGCCGTTCCTCACGCCTGTCAGTGAGCCGTGTCAGCACCAGCCTCCTGCCATTCCTCATGTTAGTCCATGGATATATTTCCGTGGACAGTGTATAAAAACAGCAGTGCTCACATGCTCATATTTCATTCACTTATTGATATGGAAGGTCCTATGCTGTTAGAATGCTATATATCTCTAAGTTCCATTTCTTCAATTTTTCACAGATATATAGGAGATTTATGGAATATTTTGATATTGTCTGCCACATTCATCAATACAACAGTCATAAACTTGCAGACATTTTGATATCTGGAAGTCAGGATGAAATTTGTAGAACTAGCATATTAATCTGGATAACATGATTACCGCTATTTTAATCCACCATGAATGTTTTGTACGTAAACAGTCATAATTCTGCCACATGGGGAATGGCTTCGGGTCCAAAGTCTTGTTTGGTCAAAATCTACGCTAAACAAACAGCAGCATGCTCAGGCGAGCATCGCAGAGTGCTCTGCGGGCTCCTCCGGCAAAGTCACACTTACAAGCATGTGTTGTCTGGTCACAGCAGGTGACTGCAAGCAGTGCCAACACTAGTATCACCCCACCTCCTACTCTTGAACTTGTACTTTGATGCTATCTTCAGCAGTGATGTTGTGCCAATCAATTTAGGCAGGAAAGAGCCTACTGAATATCTTGTAAAAATGTAATGTATAAATTAATTATTCAGTCTACTAATGAGCCTACATGACTGTACCTAACGTCGTAAAATTTTCAGTAAACTTACAATCATAGTAATCTGGCCAATGAGAGAGCTTCCTCCATCAGATCTCTCAATCCCCTCCCCCATCCTTCATCATTCCCAGGGTAACATGGCCAATAAGTGAACTTCCTCCATCGGATCACATCTCTCAATCCCCTCCCCAATCCTTCATCATTCCCGGGGTAATCTGGCTAATGAGAGAGCTTCCTCCATCAGATCACATCTCTCAATCCCCTCCCTCATCCTTCATCATTCCTGGGGTAATCTGGCCAATGAGAGAGCTTCCTCCATTAGATCACATCTCTCAATCCCCTGCCCCATCCTTCATCATTCCCGGGGTAATCTGGCCAATGAGAGAGCTTCCTCCATCAGATCACATCTCTCTCAATCCCCTCCCTCATCCTTCATCATTCCCGCCTTCTACCGATAACGCTACGCCTCATCAACTAGTCATCACACCGTGACATTCACAACTCGCATCTCAGTGGTCGTAAACAAGGTTAGCTGGACGTCTGTGCATGTATCATAGTTACAAGTTTCAAGAACATAAATTTTTTTATGTCTTGTGTGTGCTTTTGAAATGGGGTCTACCCACAAAAATTGTTTGCACAACGCCCCTGATCTTCGGGTGCCCGATATGAAGGAGGGGGCTTATGTAATTATAGATTGCTGCTACATACATGTTATATCGCATCTGGTCACCAAATGGGCGTTTTTTTTTTCAGTGTTCATTCTCTGGGTTCTTCTGATTCTTACAGTTCAGTGGCCTAGCACCCTGACGGTGGTACGATAGAGTGATGGTAACCTCCATTGCAGGGGTTCACGGCCCAGCTGGGTCTATGCTGTTAAACTGGCCTGGAGATGCAGTGTTAAGTACATCGGTAATGACATTCCTCTGACACCCAGCTGTGGCATTCCCTACACTAAATGAATAATGCATTAACGTGGAGGAAAAAAATCACTCCGATGACTCGAGTTGTTCTTAGTCCGCGTCTTTGAATTAATTGACGTGGCAGTGTCAGATCCCTCATCCGATTTATAATTCAAACAAATGCTCGTGTGGATAATTGTAAGGAAACTCGGAACAGCTCTTTTCATCATAACAGTGGGAAAGACGAGGCGGCTGGGAGCTATTCTCTTGGTTTAACGAGCCTGGTCCACAGGGAAATATTATCCACCTCTTGATGCCACGGCCCAGATGAGGAGTTACCTGGGGATGGCGTCTCAGGTGGCCTTGTGCGTGAGTCTTCCCCTCCAGAAGGAGCAGCTCTCTTGCATTGCCGGGGAACACCCCAGCCCTGCCTGTGGTTTAGGAGGGCCAGGTATAAACACAGCCTCCATATCGGTCCTCCGAGGAAGACATGATATCTCTTCCTCAAACACCGTGGTGTCTGAGGAACAGCGGAAATGTTAGATGTTTCTATCTCTCTCGATCTCTTGCTCTCTCTGTCACATTTGCGTGAGTCCTGAGTAAATCAAAAACTGTCTTTTTGAAAATTCTTCTACCAAATGTGTGTGAACTGTAATTGTAGCCATACTTATAAGGAAAAGTACTTGGAAGTTTGGTTTTTATTATGTTGCTCAAAATATGATGGAGGAAGTCGAATATGTCTTTTTGCTGCTGAGCAAGAGAATACGAAGGAAAGTAAACTCATCTGTCCTCTGGATTGTGGACTGGGCTTCCTGCAGCTTATCCCAGGCAGCAGAGGATACGAGGCCGGGGGAAATTTAGGGACGCTGAATACCCTAACTAGTTGCCTTTGGATTGCAGGAGAAAATCAGAGCACCCTAAGGAAACCAGTGTGACAGGGGGTGAACATGCACTTTCTCTCCCTCTCTCTCTCTTTCACGTGCCCACACACACACACACACACACACACATACACACACACACACACACACACACACACAGACACAAACACACACACACATGTTTGTATTTCTGTCTTAGTGATGACTATCCATTCATTTCTTTGGGAAAAACTAATCCTAACATGACACCCTTAACCCCTACCAATCCCTAACCTTAACCATAAGTAACCAAACAAAATAGAAGACTTTTGGCATTTTTACCTTTTTGAGTGCATTTACAGATTTTAACTGAAATCTGAAGTATTGAGGACCAAAAATATGACCTCACTAGTCATGTTTTTTGAGGATTTGCTATACTCGTGAGATCCTTTGGTCCTTATAAGTATAGCAAAACCTGTACACACACACACACATGTTTGTATTCATATCTTTGTGGGATCCCTCCATTTATTTCTATGGGAAAAAAAACCCCAATACCCGCAATGACAACCCTAACCATAAGTAACTAAACAAAATGCAAGACTTTCGGCTTTTTATTTTTTTTTTTTACGTTCACAATTTTTTTTATAAAATTGAAAAAATGTCCTCACAATGTCAAAATAATCAGGTTTTTCATCACATTGTTGTGACATTTGGTAACACGCACACACACAGCAGAAGTGAGATTAGAATCCTCAACCCCCAGAATCGCAGGGTACCAGTGCTTCCCACTGACCCACCAAAGAGTCTAATAAGTCGATTAATTGTAGCATATTTTTATTATTACTTAATAAATATATTGGGTGAATACTCTTCCTGTCTAGCTACACAATTTCAACAGCACATATAAATAATGTATGAGATGAGGGTGATATTGGGCATATTTCTCGATAATGGAAATTTAAACAGAACGCTAAATATATTCCTGTAGAATTGCCTATTATTAGTTATGATCATTCACATGGGCTATTATGTATCTATAAGGAATTATGATTCCGTAATGGAGATCACAAAAATGGCCTCCTTCATTACACGCGGGTCCCTCTTTTTGCGTTATGAGGTTGGCGCATCAAACATGTTTGTAATTATGGGCACCGTAAGGCGCTAACGATATGGCTTTCGTACGACATAATGCGGGTTAGTGGTCCTTTATTGCGCTCGGTGTCTCGTTAATTAAACTCAAGGGTGAGCTGTGATTTGTGGGAAAGAATCCAATTATTCCGGGCCTGGGTTGCAGGGGTGCGGCGCTCTCTCATGCTGATCCTCTGTTGGGAGATTGCCACTTCAGGAGTCGGGGCCTCCGTTCTTCACCTGCTCGAGCCCATCGCTAGCCGAGGAGCAGTTTTTTCCCCCTCTCCAGAAACTGGTCCCTGCCCAGTCACCGCGCCCTTCAGTGCAAATTATCGAGTAATTACAAAATCCCGTCACCCGCCGTATTCCTGTCACCCGCGTTTCTGTCGTCAGCACGTGTTTCATATTGGCCTCCGTCAGCGGGAGGAAAAGTTAGAATAGCTAATTATAACTTCAAAGACATCGGGTTTTAATTAAAGAAAAAAAAAAGCATCCCCGAAATCCTTAAACCTTAATTATAACCTTAGTATATCCAGCTAGATGATTATTTTCCTTTCTTCCTGTAAGAATAATAAGTGAATTACGTTATTATATTTCGCTCATAGTGATGCGTTGGATTTTAGCTCAGGCTCGCTATGCCTCGCCTGACTTGTGTGCGGTTGTGTTTGCCCTGTCGCCTCGTTTTTTTGGCAATCTTCTCGCCATGTGAGCCCCAACGCGCTTGGCTCGCGACCGCAGCATTCGAGTCGTCGAAGGCGCTTCGGATATCGTAAAGGCTTTGAAGAAGACTGCCGCAGGAGCACGAGCGGGACTGGGCCGTACGGAGGCGTGATCGCAACCACTTAGGCCCCCGTCCGCCTAATTGGCATTTGTGTTGCCTCCCCCTGTTTGTTTGATGTGACGAGGCGATGTGCCATATATAATTTTACACTTTCATCTCTCCATCGGGAGTGACAGGGCCTCTAATCTCCGTCTCGGCGCGGTCGCCCCTCTTGAACTCTGGCACCTCGCGGGTCACTGCGGCTGCACTGGGGACGGCCCGGCCCGCGCCGGATAAATCCTGAGCAGTCGATAGATGCCGAGATAGCTGCAGGCGCAATTCCCCGGGACCCCCGGGGAGCGGCCCGTTTCAATAAATGTAAAGCGGTGCTGTTGACAGGCCAGGCGCATGGCGGGCGCATGCGCTCGTGTGGACATGCAGCGCCGGGAATGGGCAGCGGGGCTGGGGGAGGGAGAGTCGTCGCATGTCAAAATGTCAATGTCAAAATAACACAGAGGACACTGCAAGACCCAACATACCCATATATTTTAATTCGTACACATATCCTGTTAACAGAACCATATATAGCGAGAAGTCTCCTGCTAATCGGACCAATACATCTCCCTCTTTTTTGACGCTACTATGAAATATTCATCGTAATTATAAAAATAAACATTGAAATTATTCAATTACTGTCTCGTAGAATCTGCGAGGCTGGGGAGGGAAGATGCCGTTGGGTGCAAACACTGATAGCTAATGGACCCCGAAAAGACAATGAAATGGGTGAGTAGCGGCCCACAGATTACAGTGTTAAGTGTGTGGGGGGGTGCAGTTTATGAATGAATCACCGCCTCCGGGGAGGTGAACCCCAAGGGTCAGAGGGCAGTGATTAAGGTCATGGCTAGGATTAATGTAAGGCTAACGGCTGGAGACGCAGCCACCAGCTTTGGGGTTAAATTTGCAGTTTTGCTTTAGGTAATGATTCAGAATGATTAAGAAGAGCCTTAGGATTCAATTAGCACATGCAGTTACTTTTTATTGTTTATTGTTCTTGTTTAGTAAGTGGAGAAAAGAATCGGAGGCATGTTTGATGAGTGGAATGCTTTCAATTGAATGTGGTGTTAAATCACGCCCAGAGTAAACCTCTCAAACTGCCATATATGCGATTTCAGCCTTGCTTTGGAGCAATCTTAAATAAAGCTAAAATGTTTCGGCTTCAAAGTGGCCAGAATGATGGCAGGACAGCCCGGAAAGTGACATTTGGAATGTCTCGTGTCAAATCAAAGTTTATCAATCAAATCACGACACTTCAGCCCACGGTAGTAAATACAGGCAAGGAAACGGGTTTCCCTGAGAGCTCCCTGAAAAAAAAGTTCTAAAAAGTAAGCAATGTAAGTAAAGTGATGTGAAATAGCAAATCAAGTAAAAGAAATGCCTGACGGATCATTTTAAATGTAAAAAATTTCAAAGATCAAAACAGGTTTAAGTTGCACAGCTACTCCTTGTACTTGTGTGGGCTGGTGAGTCAACCCGGAAAATGCCATGAGCTGTGGCCCCCATGCTGTGTTTGCTATTGATCCTTATGCTGTCCGTGTCACAAAGGGGGGGGGGCTGGGGCCTATCCCAGACGGCACAGGGCTGGGATACCTGGACGGGATGCCAGTTCATCACAGTCAGAAAGAATATGTTACTGATAACTCGCTTCAATTGGAAAAAATAAAACAAACTTGATCCAATCTCCAATATGGCATTTAAACTATAGATGAGTTGCTAGTACAACTGGGCTACAGTGCTAGTTTTTGGAGTGATGTTAATGCTTGATCCATCCATCCATCCATCCATCTAACTGCATCTCCAGTACAGGATTGTGGGGAAACTGGAGAATATTCCAAACAAAAAATCACTGCGGCAGGGGAAACGCTGGCCCGGTTTTGGAAATATACAAGAAGGATATCTTAAAAAGTAGCACATCAAATTAAATGATGCTGCACATAATGGTGGGCGTTTAAATCCATTTACGGCCTTTGGAATCTGTCATTTAAATGGTATCGGCTTCATCTTACTTACACAGATATAGATTTTTGGTATTTGATAGCTATAAGTGAATGATAATAGAGAGATGATTTCCCGATCTGATTTTTTTTTTTTATTATAAAAAAAAAGTCTTTTAAAGCCGCGTAATTCCAAGGTCTCAGATCGTCGGCACCCTCCGCCGATCACGCTGCCGCATACGGAAAAGGGATTAACTTCAGATGTAAGTCGTAATGAACTCCCGGTCCAAACGTGCGCCGCCGCATTTCCGGAGCCGCCGCGGTCCGGCACGCCTGGCGCCGCCGACGCCTTTAATAAATACCGTCCGGCGAGGCCATTACGCTCCCCCCCGGACTTTAATTTCGCAGCCCGCCTATACCGGCTGCTCGGAGGAGGGGGCTGAGGGGATAATTACTAACGTTATATATATATTTTCCTCCTTCAAAACTTTAATTCCCCCCCCCCCCACCCTCCGACCCGTTCAAATACGTCTCACAATACCTGGGCAAATAAATAAATAATTACATAAGTAAATAGGCAGATAAATAACTGTGACCCCTCACTCTCGGGGGCAGTGTACCAAGACGCCACCAAAGCGTTTATTAATGTGCAGGGTGGGGAGGGGGGGGGGGGTTAAAAAAAAATGAAGGCTCCACAGCTCCTTCCCTTCAAATCAAACTCCAAAAGATTATTCCACATAATTATGCTAAAGGGCAACCGGTTGATATGTGTCGGGGTCAAAGGTCGCGCCCAGAATAAGTGATCCTGTCGGCCAGTAATACCCCACCGCGGAGCAGCTTCTACACCTATTCCCCAGGCTGATTGCTCCCTGTCACTCCCCTTCTAGTCATGTAAATTGCGTCTCGTCTCCGGGGCGATGGGTTAGAGGTGGGGGTTTGGTGCGGGGCCAGGAGGCGCCTGTCCACTCGGTCCCACCGCCCCTGCCCGTACCGCAGTAATGGCTTCTCCGGGCAATCAGAAGAGGCGCTCTCTGGACTCATCTCCTTTAATAGGCTGTCCTCCTCTGGCTAAATTGAACGGGCCCGGACATGGCCTGGGGCTGCCGATGAGAATTCAATAATTCGCTGGGGTCAACGTCCTGTCATTTTTTTTTTTTTTCGGGATTGGGGGGTTGAGGGGGTAATTATATTGCACTAACATGCAGCATGAGGTTGAGGTGACCCCCAACCGCCCCCCTCCACCTCAGCAGGCAGCCTGGACAGACAGGCCAGTGGGGACTGTCCCCCAGTTAGCTGTGAGGTCAAAGTCTCTCTAAACCGCCCAATATTGGACTCCTTGCTACCTTTCACATTAGTTTAACCTAAATAGGCTAGTTAGCATGAGGCTGACAACTAGTTATCCTGATGTTTAGTTACTTTCCATCTTTTAGGTGCACATAAAAGTTTATTGTACGCACAAATGGCACTCTTCTTTTTATTAAATATCCGTAATAAAAGTGTATACAAACTCATTATATTATTATCTGTAATATTTAGGTGAACGTGAAAAATTATACAAATGAGCATGATTTTATGAGAATATTCCACAGCATATTATAAGTAAAAATTGTGAAATACATTCTTATAGAATGTTAGCCTTGGATATTGGGAGTTTGAAAGGCATTTCATAATTGGCAGAAAAAAGTACACAGGCTCTGCATGATCTCACTTTGTAGAAGAAAAAGTATTAATTAAATCTGAAGGCTCGTTACTAATGGTTATTACTTGACATCATACGACAAGGCCAATATTATACAAACGAACAAGAAGCGTAGGCCTTATATCATATAAAAGGCGTGCACATGTTTCTCGAGAATCGGCTATATCACCATGTCCATATTAACACTTGTTCTCCTTCAGAAATATTGAATAGGGGGGAAAAATGGAAAACTAACAAGATATGAGTTATTCCTGTGATGAAATCTCCAATACGACTGTCGGTTTTTATATGACATTATTATTCCCTGGATTGTAAATTCAGACATGTTAAGATCTCAGACAACATCAATATAAAATTCAATCAATGGGGCTCCGTCTCAGTCACCAGGAGCCATCTTCCACCGCGATAGTTTCGAAATCAAAAGGCTGAGGACTCTGCATAATTGAGGCGTGACGGCGGGGGGGGGGGGCATGGACGCAGGACCCAATTTTATTGAGCTAATGCGAATCGCCGTATAAAGGTGTCGGCTCATAAACCGCGACGCTGACATATCGTCGAAAACGGGAGGTGGGGGGGGGGTCGTGTTTGTTTTTCGCTTTTGCCTTTTGAGGCCGTCCTGCAGAAATCGTGTTTCATAACACGCCGCTCAACGGCTGTCACTCTATGTTCACGAGGACGGCACGCAGCAACGATGCCTTCTTATTTTCCTACCATGTCCCACATTCCGTCATATTTTTTTACATCAAAAGATGCGTTATTGAATAGTTGGTTTTAATTCTACGGTCACAGGAATTTGTTTCATATAAATGTACCATATTTACATGGATAATTTTCAGGTCATCGCTCATACTTTATTTCCTACTGCACCTTTTTACGTGTCTCGGAAAAATGAGAAATTAAAATCCTGCTAGCGAAGCATCATTTAATGCTCGAG
Source organism: Petrocephalus zakoni (assembly GCA_026774425.1). NCBI lineage: Eukaryota > Metazoa > Chordata > Actinopteri > Osteoglossiformes > Mormyridae > Petrocephalus > Petrocephalus zakoni. The sequence goes on from JAODKN010000110.1 coordinate 1,183,022, forward strand.
CGTACTTTTCGAGCAGGAGAGATGCTCCCAAATGGCATGCGCGCATGGTGCCGCATGGAGGCACGCTGCCTGATTGATTGTTATCCGATTGTCTCTTAATTACGATGCTAATGAAACGCGGGACTGAGCCTGGCTCTGGGTCGCACCGCCGCGCAGCCTGGAATGAGCTGTAATGGAAATGACACGCGTAATCCACGATGGATGATCCCACCAGTTAATATTTCCAATCTGTTAATCAATGAGGCCGATCGATGGGTGGTACCCTGGCCCGGGACCTGCAGGGCCCCTTAGCGGAGTCAGCATCATTAGAAGGGTTGGGTCAGGAGGGCGGTCTCCTGGTGCTTAATTGATGCGGCTGGCAGGCATCTTGCTCAAAACGCCGCTTACATTCGGGTTTAGAGAAGCCGTTTTCGCTTCTACTCCCCAAAAGGTATAAAGCCAACGGACGCACAAAAAACTTGATCACTGAACGTGACGACGGCTAACCCGAGCCATGCCAAAACTTTTTTTCTTTTTGGGAGGGTAGGGGGAGGTTATCTGACATAAAATCCAAGGTAACTGTATTGATTATCGGACAGCAGATGAGGTGGTGTTCAATCTAATTGGGTCCGTCCGTATTTTTTCCTCTTTTTTCCCTGGCTTAGCCCTGCTGAGGGGCCTGGATGTCCACGTCGCAGATTTGCGGTGGTTATAATGTGTGAGTCCACTGCTGGCTGTAGCACATTAGAGCCAATAAATGTGCGTTGGCACTACTCAATTTGAAGGAAAAGCCCTTTCCCACTGCCTCCGTCTTCCTCATTCCTAATAGGGTATTCCACAAACGGCGAACGCATGTAATAAGATGTGGGAAACATACTGGCTGGGAGCTGATGGCTCGATTATATATATATATATATATATAAACACACACATATTTTTTTTCTTCCTAAAAAACAATCCCTCTGACCTGGAATGTGATCCCAGGCAGTGTGACTGCAGAGTCTGTGCCAGTGCCAGGCGTCTGTTACATTGTGAAAGTGGGTGGCTTCATGTGTTTAGGGCTGGACCACCTGTTCCCTCTCCTTGCGATCGACACTAACATGCTGTCATTTTTTTCAAAACGCTCTGCCCAGGACGCATTTCCCCGTTGAAGCCCCCAGTCATTCTGGAGAGAATGTTCCACTGCTCCCCCCAGCGTGACGCGTAAAAGCTGTCGCTTGGCAGCAAGCTTCATCGTCAACCGGAACGCCATTGTTGTTTATCGTTACTGTCTGCTACATTAAATGCTGAAGGGAAATTAGCTCCACTCTATTAGTGAATCAAATCATAATTATCTTAAAAAGGTCAATGTTAAATTAGTAATATAAATAACGAACCCCAGCATCTCAGATCACACCCACCTTAATCACACCTTAATGTGATGTGTCAAATGGGGAGATGGTTTTTAACGACATGAGTCAAGTCAATTTGACAAGACAAGTTAGGCTTTGAGCTGATCGTCTGAAACGCAACAGACAAATGGACAAAAGACATATGGACACAATTAGCAGCTTGCGATTCAGCCAGGAGCCCACGTAACGCTTCACGCGACATTAGAATAAATGTTGCGTGAAATGGATCTCCCAAACGTGTTTCCGTTAACGATTTGCAGAACGCCTCTCAGTGCCACATTCGGCATTATACAAGTCTAGCAGGGATTGTCTGATTATCGGGAGCATTAATGTGCTATACTGGAGTGATTAGGGACTAATTTCTGACACTGATTCCACATGTTTTCTGATATAAGAATGTTTGCAACCCTAAGGGTCATCATGGCATTCAGCAGTAGAACACGTGTCAGTAGCAGGGTTGAGGATCAGCATCTCTATTGGGTACCAATTGATTGGTGCCAGAAGATCTCTTGTCATAGGAAATGGCCCCCCACCCTGAGCACACACCCAGACCGTCTCCTTGGACAAGCGTGGTGCACTGGAATGAAAATGTAATCTTTGCGAATCTGATTCAGTTAGATGTGACACACAACCGGTCGTTTATGGCAAATCTCTTCCTGGAGTCAATGCTCATTTGCATTCCAGATTTCCTTCATTTCCCCAGACGACATAAATCCTGATAGTTAAAAAAAAAAAAAACAGAAAAGAAAGGGAAAAATTAAAAAGTGATTACTTTTGTGGGCCATCATTAAAACAAAACCTGAAATTTTAAGCGCAGCTGTGTGCAGGAGACCTAACCCTGTCTCCAGACGAGCCCAGACTCCTTTCGCTTTTGTACGATTGTCTTCTCCCTGGTACGCCGTTCACCTCTGTCCTTGTGCTAGCTGGCTAAGCCTCATAATGTATGACCCCCCACCTTCAGCCTCCAGCGGATTTGGGGGAAATCCAGACGCTCCATTGTGGAGAACCCGATAATTACTATTCCGGAGCTTTCCAGCAAAACTTTCTCTAGATTAGCTTCATGTGTTGTTGACGTCTATCTTGCTGATCCGAGTTAAAAAAAAGATATAAATATCACAAAAGGACATCTGTTCAGTGTTTCACACAACACAAATATTAATTACACTCTCACAGAAAGGAAGAAAACCTGGATTCGGTTATTTTTGATCTTGTGTCTTTTTTTTTCGTATCGTGTCATAGCTCCCTGCTGCGTTTACTTATTCACACCAAAGTGAAACTGACACATCCTCTAATAGCCGGCCCCAGTGTTAAAGTCAGGCTAACGGTTTCTTTGTTAACTCCCCATTGATCGTTAGCGTCACTGCGCTAAACATTAACAGCAGGGAGGGAGGTCGCTTTCAGCGCACGCCTAGGCAGTGAATCGAGCAGTAATGGGCAGAGGACAGGTCACTTAGCAGCCTGTGAGTGATGGCATTGGAAGGATCTGGCTCAGATGGGTGCTATGGGAGGAAATTAAGTAGGACGTGGTGCCCCCCTGGTGTGAGCGGCTGATTGAAATTTGCACAATTACCCGTCGTGATAGACGCCACACGTTGTGGGGGCTGCCATCCGGCTCAGGCTGGGCCGAGATCCACTCGCCTTCTCTAGGGGCCAGTTTCTTTATTTACTTGGTTTGTTCCAGCTTCTCAACAAGTCTGTGACCACAGACATATTTTCTTTGCTGCTATAAAGCTACATTTGTGTCCTTGCTCTGTCACGTTAATGTAACGTGACGTCTGTCGCGTTAAACATCGTTCTCTTGCTTGGGGGGGGGGGGGGGGGGGGGGGGGGGGGGGGGGGGGGGGGGGGGGGGGGGGGGGGGGG
>JAODKN010000110.1:1196210-1209225 GCA_026774425.1 Petrocephalus zakoni
CCCCCCCCCCCCCACCACCACCGCCCGCCCCATTCCGGCATGTGGGAATTTGTATGGATTTTTCTGGATTGTTTGCTGTGATGGGAGAGCCCCGCAATAAGTGTCCCATTACTTACACAAGCGGCCCGTGCGAGGAAAATTAGTCACTGCTGACCTATTGACCTCTGTCCCCAGTTAAGCTACCTGATGGGAATAGAAAGACATCCAGATTGTTGACTGGCACCACGTCTCGCCGCAGGCCGCACAGCACGCGTGTGCCCGTGCCGGCGTGCGTCTGCACAGTAGCGTAATCGGCGCCTTCGGACAAGTCGAGATGATAGCGTTTGGATTCCGCAAAAGTTAATGTAGCCAGAACGTCATGTTCGGAAATGAAACATGTTAGATAATCGCCTTAATGCAAATATGGGGATTTTTACGGAACGCTCAGGCTTTAAAACAATATTACGCCACAATGGACTGCCTGATCTTTGGGTTCTAAGCAGTGACTGATTTATCTGAGCTTGCACAGATGTGAATTTGCATGGTACAGAAACAGGTCACACATGGAAGGTGCAAACAGGACAAGATTAAAACAGGTGTGGTTGCCCCCTCTTTCCGCTCCCTGGGACCGGACCGATTAACGCAAGCGAAGTTATTAGCGTCTTGGTAGCCGTAACAGGAAATAAGCCGTTATTGGTTTATTGATTGATTCGCTAATCGGCTGAAAGTTATTTATTCAAATTTTATTCATGGGTTGTATGTAGATGTATTCATAGTCACAAATAGGATAGAGGAAGACATCTGTTTTGGAAATGTTCAATATACAAAACCTGCTCCCATTCACATGATGCTTCATGGCCCGGGAGATGCATTTTATCAGGTTTTAAAAACTGTTATCAGAGTGAGCAGCAGGTTTCAGTCTTTAATCAGATGGAAGTCGTTCCTCCATGCATGGTTTGAAAGCTGAGGTAGATACTGAAGAATGTGCTGGAGTCCTCCCAGGGGAAAGCATCGTTAGGGGGGTGGGGGGTGGTGGGTCTCGTCGGGTGGCCACTTCCCACGATTCCCTGCAACTCCTAATGAAAAAAATGTGGGAATTTGGGAAAATTTGTCAGATTATGCGGGATGACTTGACGTAAGTGGCAGGGCCCGCTGGGGTCACCCGTGAGCGCGTGTGCGAGTCCGCGGTGTGCGCATTAAAGGGCCCATGTTGCGACGGCCCACGTCACTCGCAAGGTTCCCCTCCCTCCAGACGGCCGCGGGTAACCGCGCCGGAGCGTGGCTGCCTGTGACGAACGGGCCGCAGCGGCCGGATCACAGGGCCCATTAGTCTCTGTGCGGAAGCCCGGTCATGACTGCTGCCAGATGCCGCTGGACTCAGGGGGGCAGAGACACCGTGCTCAGCCAGGCAGGCGTCCGTCCCTCACGGAGAGCACGCGCTTACAGGAAACAAAAAAACCTCTTAGGACCGCTGTCCCAAATCTGGATCACTGAACAATAGCTCGTGTTGCTGTCTTACTCACAGAATTTTAATTTATTTGTGTTTCATGGTGTGTTTTTAAATTTTAGGTACAGCGTTTGCGGGGAGTAAAATCCAGGGGCTCCAAGGTCATTGGTCACTGTTCGGCATGTCCCTCCATGACACGGCTGGCTGTGCATCAGCCCTTCATGGACTCGTCTGCTTTCATCCATGGCGCTAAAAATAAGAGGCATTTTTACACGACTTCATTGTTAGCACCTTTGCCACCTGGACTCTTACTCAGTCTTTGAAACATGCCTGTTATTTGAAACATAACATACAGCCAAGGGTCAGTATATACAGTACGAGGTCAATATTACAGTTATTTTGACTGTAAGACACATAATGTACTGAAAATAAATTAAGATAAACATTTTACTAAAGAGCCTGAATCAGCAGTATTATATTATCTGTGCAGTGGAGGGTGACAATCATTATTACTGAGGTTTTGGCACTTGACACTTCAATATTAAGAAATATGAATCAAAGGAATGCATTATTGGTTAGAGTGTAAACTTCATAAGATGCAATAGCAACCCAATCCCTTTTAGAGGGACAGCACCTGGACTCTGGTGTTGCCCATCTGGCAGCTGAGACCATTATCAAGATGTAAATGTATGACGTGGGTAGGCAGCGGTTAAGGGGTCTCGTGAGTACACAGCCTCTCGCCACCGGACCAGGAGATCCTGTGGGTGAAGAGGTTCTAAGACAATAGTGATAGCTATTAGACGTTAGGTACTTGTGGGAGATCGAATCACCCTTCATCTTGTTGATGGCGACCGAAGGAGAGTCCTGGACTTCCCCACACATCGGGGAAGTCTGGGAAAAAACACGGACACACAGCCCACCGACTATGGAATGACCTTTGACCCCACCTCACGGGAATAACACTCTCTGTTCAGGCTAAGGGCTGGCCAGCCGGTTGCATTTGAGGTCCACTTAGATGCTTGTTAACTTCTGGACCTGTGGCAGCCGACGAATCAAAAGCGCTCCCCCTGACCTTTGCTCCCTTGTTGCCAAGGGGACGGTGATGCCAGCAACACAAACCAGTGGCTACTTGAGTGTCGCACCCTGAAATAGTCACATGTGATTTCTGATTGTTTTAAATAAAATTAACTTTATGTGAATGACAACAATACCGAACAGGAAAAGTGTTTGCTGTATATCCCAGGAAGTTTGCTGAATTAAGTCAAATATCTGTCATCTGTTTCCAAGCTTCAATCTCAGTTCCAAATTGGTTTAATTAATGTAGTATGTGTGCCCTGGTTTGCAGAAATTCCTTTGTCATGGGTGGGAAAGGGATTATATATGGTGTCGTTTGTGCTTTCGTATTTATTTCATTAAAACGCGCCCCCATCTAAAGGCGGTTAAGGAGACACGGCCTTGGCCTGGGCCTGAGTGCTGAAGCTGTGAATGTCAGCACCTGCATCTCAGCGTCAGACTGTCTTAATGAGGACCTGGCATTGTGACATCACTCTCCACAAATGTTTAGCTATTCCCGTGGCACGACTGGAATTTCGATTGGTAACCGTGAGAGCCGGGGAGGGGGGGCCTGGTGACGGGCCTGGTGAATATCGCCCCACCCACTGCTCGCATCACCCACTTTTTAAGCGAACGCTCATTCAGACCAGATGTTGCACAGCCCAGGCTGATGATGAAAGCGGTGGTTATCTGAGCATGTGGTCGACCTCACGGCCGAAGCCTACTCCCAGCCCCAACGTGCCCCCAAACCTCATCTCCCCCAAAAAGCGCTGCAGATGACTCACGCTACCATGCACTGGGACTCCTGTCTTTTCAGGTAAGGAAGCGAAAGATAATTTGTCACAAGAAACGGGCCAATAAATGAAGCATTAGTGAGCTGCGATCTCGCGATACATCAAAGGAGTGGGTGTGTCCCTCTGGGCCCCGCTTACGAAAAAAGAAAAACATCCCAAAACAATGGCAATTAACTAGTCTAAATTCTGCGTCGCTCTACAGAAGCCCTCTGCTTACATTAAGGCGGAGTCTTCTGCATTAGGCGATGGCGTGCTATGAGCATTTTATCCCTCATCCAAATGTTCCCTTTCTTGCGTTCACACGTAAAAAGTGGGCGTGTCTTCAGCTGTACTGAAATGACATTCCTCATACGATCATTTTCTCACCATTAGCGTCTGCATGCGGCATATCCAAACATATTGCAGTTATTAGCATTTAGAAAGGGATGATTTATGGCATCGCAAACTATACTGTATGTTAAAAGTTATTATTTTTAAGCAAGCCCATCAAATAAATTTGCGGGCGGGCACGGTATCGAGCAGCTTGATCAAAAACCCGAACTTCATCTGTGTCGCGGATTTTCGTGACGGGCTAAAACCAGAAAATAAAATATACGCAGTGGGCCACACAATAAGGCTAAAATGTGTTAGCCAGCTATTTTGTCTGGCTTCACAGTAGTATATCTTCCGTTTTTTTAATATTTGAGGCGCCCTCACAAGAAATGTCACACTAAGCTCCCTCCCTCTTTTCTTGACTGGAAAATTAAAACAGGCTTTTCTGCAAATTCCATGAGTATTTTTTCTTCCTTTTTTCCTCTCTTCTAAGAGCAAAGTGACCTTTAAATTGATCCAACAGTTGTAGAAATGAGCTGGCTGATTTATCACCAAATGAAAACATTGTGTCCTAGCTAGACTATTGGATAAACACAGCGCGGCGCATTAGACGAGGGGGGCCGTCGTTGTCGCTGATGTGTCTCTGTAGCCATAATCCGCAGCGTTCTGCATCTGCGCTCGCGGGGTAATTTATAGGAGCTGATTCCACGTCCCGTCAGCCTGACGGTGTGATTGATGCTCACCCCCCCCAACCAAAATTATCAAATGAAAGATTACCTCTGATTCATCTCTCGGTCCCAGAGCGCATGTAGACCGCAAAGACCGCAAAGCTTGTGCTAATGGAAGATGATTTTAACGAAGTACACAACAGTCTCCCAAGAAAGATGGAGGACAGCATTCTTGGAAGCCGGCAGGTTTCTTTTTTGGGGGGGGCAGGGGTGCCTCAGAAGAGTGATGATTGCACGCTTGCGACAGTAAGGGATCAAGGGAACAACCAACAACATCTGCGTGACTCCAGCCAAGGTTGAAACTCTACTAAATCAATTAATGCGTGCGCATGCACATGAGCACGCCGGCGCAACCAGGCCAGTCAGGCAAGCCGCCCCGATGTGAGAAATGCTGGCGTTCTCCGGGGGCAACCGCGGGAAACAGAGTCCGCAATATAACGTTAATTATTCTGGGCTCAGGTTCCGTGTGGGCCTGTCCATGAGTCTCCGTCGGGGCTCCTGGCCACCTGTTCCGAAAAGTGGGGTGGTATGCTTTCACAGTGACATAACGGGAGGACGCCACCCTGGTCCTAAAGTCCTGGGGGCAGCCCCAGCTGGCTAGCTGCCGTGGATTTCCTTGTTTACGATACGACTGTTGCCGTGAGTAGCTAGGAGAGCCATCAGCTGATTCCCGCGAGAGCACCCAGAGGGCGCATCCAAAGTCTGTTCGTAGCTTTAGATTCAAAGACACCTGAACCCTCTGAGGATGAGTCATTAATGGTTCATCCAATCACGTTCCTGCGTTTTGTGATCTCACAAAAGGTGCCTCCTCTCAGTCACCCAATCAGGAGCCACCAGTCCAGAAATCCTCACTCCATAAAACTCTGTACGTCCCATCAACACACTGGCGTAACCAATACCTTCGGCGCAGCTGCTGCCCTATAAAATGTTTGGCAGTGCCTTTCCTCACGGCTTCCTGAGCTGAGCTCCACCCCAGCTTCAGTTCCTTTCTCAGCGGAATGTCCCGGAAGCCCGGGGAAACGTTTCTGCTCGGCGAGTCACCGGTACATCTGGAATTGCATCACAGTACCTTACCTTGCCTTGCACTTGTCTGGAGGATTTAATGAATCATTCAAAAGATCTCACAAATACGGCAGTTACAGGCCTAATATCTGGTTTATAGGGTCACATGTAAAGCTGTAAAACACACATGTGGGAAATAGGAACACGATAGTCTAGTGTGATTCCCCTGAACCAGCCATCTTCAACAGGGTCTCAGTATCGCCTTAAAATCTTCAAAAAGGATGAAGAGTATGGAATATGGTAACCTTTTCCTTTTGAAGTAAACCTCAGAGTCAAAGGATTACTGTGACTGGTCCTCTGAATTCTTCTCCCAGTAGAAGTGCCTCAATTTAAGTATTCAGTAATTCCGAAAAAGGGCTCCTACCTGGCACTACACACATACACACTCAATGGTACCTATCAACATGGCCACTGAGTGTGCATCTAGAGCCCCCTGAGTGTGCCCCCGCACATTACGTACCCTATTCAGGAGCCCCCTTCGTCCCCAGGACCCCTTGTGGGGTATATTCAGAGAAGCCTTTATGCACTGCTGTTATGTTTTACACGTGTGAGCCTCCTGCTAGCTGAAGTTCATTGTCCTCGTACTTCTCTAATCAACAAGGGGACTGTCCCTAAGATGCTGGAAGCACAGTGTCTAGCACCAGCCATCAAGTCATATTCTAACGATTAGATTAGATCACGCATATTATCCTTTATAACGCTGAGCCGCCTAGCTGTACCTCCTGACCCTGTCTGCACGCTGTATATATTCAGTCGCAGTCACATGACTCCCTCTTTGGAGGAGCACCCCGCCTGATTTGACCAGCAGGTGCACATAGTAAAGTACCTAATATACACTGAGTGTATATTTATCATTACATCACTCATATGTCACATGGTATGTGCCGGAGAGTCTAGTAGTCAAATAACTGTAACCAAAGGCCACAATTACATCCCTGGAACTTTCTATGCAAAAAAAAGAAATACATGGTTACGCTAAAAGCTGAACCAGTTACGAAATTATAATAAGAACCATAAAAGTTTACAATAATACTTCCAAAAAGGTATGGGGCACGTTCCGTTTGATACTTACATAAATCAGAGTCACCAGCAATAAGATGCCATAACAGGATGCTGTTATAGTTGTTATTGAACAGAAATTTCTAGAAGCAGGTTATAAATCTCAGAATTGTCGGTGATACATGAACTGCATGAAAACAGAACAAAGATGGGGCGCTGTAGCACAGCTGTTAGGAGAATAGCGTGCACGATGTATGGCATGCTTAAACGGCGCACTCACATCCATCTTCCGGCTGCTTATCCGTAACTGGGCTGTGGGGCGGGGGGGGGGGCACAAGCCCGGGCTACACTCTGGATGGGACGCCAGTCCATTGCAGGGCACACAGAGAGACAATCCAACGCAAACTGTGGCAAAGTTGCCCTCCAGGAACAGAACTGGGCTACTTGCTGTGACTAGTTGGACAGCAGGAGTAAACCCAGAGGAACCCCCCCGCCAGACTCACACACACAGCAGAACGGGTTTCAAACCCATAGACCCTGGAGGTGCGAGGCACCTGCGCTGCCCGCTGAGCCACCATTCATAAAACTGAAGAAGGCAAATTTATGCCAGGGGGTACGAGGGCGCAGTCATTTCCTCTGGGCTTCTCCTCAGAACATCTTCATGCCCCTCTGCAGTCAGCAGACCTTGCCGGACCCTTCCGGAACGTTCTACTGGTAGGAAAACAAAGGACAAATGAAGGATCAGCTGGCACTTCTGACGGGCTCAACTACCTAACATGTATCTGTATTACGTTACAAAGTGGATGCTACAGCTATAGCAAATTAGCCTCACCAATCAGCCACCTGCTACTTTCACCTGGTACTAATGTGTTAATTTACACATTTTAAAATTGTAATTTTTTTACATAATAATTATACCAGTTATGCTCTGGCCCAGGGTATAGCCTGCCTTGTGGTCTATGCTCCAGGACCCCCTGCTGGTCATGCAGTTGTAAGGTGGATGGATAGATGGATAATATCATTTATCTTAACATAATTTCAATAAACCGCCCTGCACAATATAATTGCTTATGAATTAAATTGAAAAAAATATTAGCATGTGTATATGTGTATAGTCTGAAGGAAATGAGATTTTTGCATCTTTCATTTCTTCTTAATAAAAGAAATTCAAGTACTGTACATTTAACCTGTGTGAGACTGGATATTTAAGAATATTTTACGAAATGACTTGAAACGAAACATTTCTTTTTTCCAGCAGAATTCACATTTTATTAACAGGAGACTGGGTTCATAAGATAGCTAATTATCTGAAATCTAATTATCTAAATGAGATCTGAAAAGCACAGAGGACGCTGGGATGTTTTGAAGAGCTTTACAGTAAATTTCTCTCATGATAAATCCCACTGTACAAGGCCAGGGTCTCATTCTCACAGGCCCTGGTATTATGGCCACGGATGCAAAGCCGATTTGCCGAAACGGTCTCCGGCCTCATCGGCACGTCCGCAACCTCGCCGTCCTCCGGACAGGTTTTCTCCACCGACGGGACCAACCTTGTTGCTAATAGACTTCGGCGCCTGAAATAAATAAATCTTTAGAATCCTCCCCGCAGCAGAGGGGCTATGACATTTGACAGTCTTTTATGGTGCAGAACGAAACATGTTTGTGAGTTGAAATTCAATTGCGCCGTATTGATTTCCGCCATCAGTCATTATTCCCTGCTGATTGACAGCTGAAAATTGGTTACGTTACGTTTTTCATATGTTATATGGGCTGACATTTGCTTGCCTGCCCCTGTGTCAATATTGTTGTAGAGCTCGCTAGCTTTATGAGAGAGCAATAGACACTGACTGTGGCTTTTGTGTGATGTTCCAGTGTTTTTCCTGACATAATTTAAGATATATTAAAAACCGGGAGCATTCTTGCTCTCTGGGTGCTTAATGCCAATATTATTGTCTTCCTCTGGGAGATCATGTATGCTCATAATCGAGCAGCTCTCCCCCTCTCGCACGCGCTCATGTTTAGGCATTAGCTAGCTATGACTATAAAATCGAGTCGGCTCGATTGATTCGTGTCGAGGCTCGCCTCTGCCCGCACGCGGGAAGTCGGGCCGTGTGACCCTCTTTGCACCAATGCCGGGGAGGCGGGCTGTCGCCCGGAGCCGCCACTTTTGACTGAGTAATCTGTCACGCGTAAGCACTGACATTTCCCCGCCCGGAATGAGGGGAGGGCGGACGCCGGTCCCCATCGGCCATTTCGCACGGAAACGCCACGCCGGCGTGTCACTGACGTGATGGAATGTTTCTCTGGCCCCCCGCGGCCCTGGGACCGGCCTGTTTGAGGGAATAATTACATTAAATAAATAGCAACCGCTCCCCCTGGAACACTGATTTGTCCCTATCCGCCATTTTTACGCCCATCATACCACCTTTTACCTTCAACCGTGTCAAACTGCTTAAATAAACAGCCAGCCCCTTATTTGATTTTCATATCAGATTTCTCCATCACGATCGACTGACTTTGACACGATAATGGCTATACAAGACAATCCCTTAGACATTTTAATAATTTTCCAAAGTCTGAAACACGAAAACAATCCTCTCTTCTGGCGTTATATTAATAAAAGTGAGCATTCCCTCTGACAGCGTTTTACTGGTCACAAGAACATCCTGTTCCATGTGATTTGTGTTGCAAGCCAGCGTCGGGAGGCCCGGCGATAACGGACCCAAAATTAAACTGTTGTTGTCATTAAATGTTGATTTTACTGTTAAATGTTGATTTTACTGCTGATCTTATGGTCGTATAGTGAACTTGGGTGTCAGGAAAGACGGCATCAAATAAAATGTATTGTTATTGTTGTTTTTAACAACAACAACAATAATAATAATAACAACAATAATAATAATAATTCTAATTATAATAATGACAACAACAACAATGATACATTAGATTTATACAGAACTTAAAAAAACCCAAAGAATATTGTAGAAATACAAACAATAATAATCACAGGCAATGAAGTTATACCGTTTGATTTTCCCACCAATTAGCTAACCATTTTTAATTTCTGTTCTGCTACTGTTTCAAATGCAACCATATTTGCAGCATGATGGCCATACCATAGAGACTGAGCCTCGCGTTATCTGGCCGCCAGCAGCTACGGACAGGAAGCATCTGGAGCCAGCCCCGATGGATGGGATCCAAACCAAGGCTGCTCGTTGCCCAGGCTAATTAATCGACTGGCGAGAGTGCTGATTAATGAGGTAAGCAGTAAGAAAGCAACGATCACAGACTCTGAATGAACAGCCAAAACCATTTATGACTGTCCTTTTCCCTGGCGGCTGATCCAGCTTCAGCCACACTCTACTGTAGTGGGTCGTGGGAACCAAAGTGGATTATCTGTACACGTAATGTTCAAGAGCTCCTCGATGTGCCACCATGCTTTTTATGGTAATGGGGCAGCAGTCATAAGTCCCAAGCAAAGATCCACCTTGTAAGGGTTTATTGAGAGCTGAAGACCGTGGCGGAGCAGCTAGAAATAGTTGACGGTTGCTTCTTAGCAGAACCTGGAGATGTCCAAAATAAATTGTATTCAGTAGTGAGTTATTGGAGCACACTGGAATCAACCTTATTCTCATAAGAGCAATCTTCCAGAACTGTCGCAGTATGCCTGGAGCAAAGCCCACCTAAACAGCAAAAATAACTGCAAGGAATTTTAAAAAATAAACTCTATAACACAGAAGAGGAAAAAATTATGCAATAAAAGAGGAATGGATTAAAGGCACAGAGGTGGGCAACCCTTTGGGACAGGTAGCCAATTGGAAGCCCATATTCTGGTAAAAAACAGTTGGGAGTTGTAGTCCATTGTAGTCCATTGTAGTCCATTTCCCCTGACACAGATTAGCAGGTCCGCATGGGCACATGGATAGGGTTACCACCTAATCCATGTCAGAAGAGCACTTTGAGCTAGGACAGGATTCGTAAAACTATCATTTCAATCAAAAGGAGCTGGATTTCACTTAAGCGCTGAATTCTTGCTACCGGTATGCGCTGATTGGTCAGTCTGCTATAACCACGCACGTGTCACTAATGTTAATGTGAAACGGCTAGATGAGTCTTACAATCAAGGACACAAACCAGTCAAAACGCAAGAAGAACGGAACTATTTAGCCAAACACAGGAGCCTTTCAGGTTAAAGTAGTTTGCAAAAGCTGAAGTAGCACAAAGCGTCCATTCTGATATGGGTTAGCTGGTAACCCTACACATGGACCTGTAAAGTCTGTATACAAGGCTTTTTTTAAAGGCAGTAGCAATTTCTGCAAATTAAGATACCATCATCTTCCGTTTCCTGGCCCAGTCAAGCTCCCCCATTTACTTTCTACATTTGAAAGTAGAAGTTGAAAGTAGTTTACTTCTGAATTAGTATTCCGATTCCTGACATCAGGTTAAACTTGCCTGAAAGTGTAGTAATGTGCAATCCTTGCTCATGGAGGGTAATAACCCTTTGGTACTTTCTGATTATTTCATTCATATTCACGACACCCCCCTCCCCCCCAAAAAAAAGTAAATAAATAAAGCACCCACAGACAGAGGCTCACCTTCTTTGGCAAGAGGAATATAAGGAGAAAGGTCCATATTTTCAAAACCACCGTGGCATCAACACGTATGATACAAAGCTTAAAAAAACTGTCAAAAACATCAATATCAGGGCAAAATAGTCAAAACCATAAACAGTCCTACCTTATAAAACTATTGCAGTAACACCCCACTAACAATATTATCTATTTCGAAATAGAAACAGCAGCAAACTAAGGACTGCAAAGTGGAGGAAATGAACTCAGTATTTAAATATGATGAGTTATGTGTTAATAAATGTTACAGAAATATAAGTAGGAAGGGAAGCCCTCTTAGTCACTAAATTGTCCGTAGGTGTGCGTGTGTGAGTGTGCCCTGAGATGGGCTGGCCCCCCATCCTGGGTTGTTCCCTGCCTGTAACTTCCGGAATAGGCTCCGGACCCCCGCGACCCGGAAGGATAAGCGGTTTCAGAAAATGGGTGGATGGAAACCCTTTCAGATGATTTCAAATTAGCTCGGGGGGGGGGCACTTACATTATTCTGTTAAGGTTGAATCGTAGCAGGGAATGTGTAAGACTTTGTTAAAATGCAAATTGGGTGTTCTTTTACCTGTCGGCGTGGAGTAATTATATTAACCTTTGAGCTAGGGAAAAAAAGGCAGGTTTTTCTGCAGATGGTCTCTCCAGTCTCAGCTGACTTTGCCTGCCCTCTTTTGGGCATCATTGATAAATACAGTATGCTGCATTGTTCATACTCTGAGACAAAAGCTCAGGAGGTAGCAAACCCATCACTCGTGACAGGGACACACCCCGTAGGCCAGCCTGAACCCTCTCCTCAATCGATCAATAGACGTCCTTTGCAAATGTCTCCCTGATCTTTGCGTGCCTTTTCTACATAAAAAGATCTTATTGTTCGGCTTAACCCTACATAATATGACACATTGCCAGGCTTGGCTAATTCCATTTAAAAAGCCCTGAAGGACACTGCGATAGGTAAGAGTTGTCAAAATGAAATGATGTCCAAACAGAGATCCAAAGACATCACACATGTGTCTGTGTCCCTAAGACTGTCCCAAAGGCGTGCCTTGGATTCTTTGCTTTTCTATTTGTGCACGCTGGCCCGTGGATGGGGAGGATGATGTGTCCACAGGCCACACCTAGCCAAGGCCCTGTCCAGGTGGAGAAACATCTAGAGGGCTTCTGTGTCCTCCTATGACTGGCTTGCTGTTGACAGCAGATGGCATGTCAGACCGTCAGGGAGTGTCACGTGACACTGCAGCGAGGGCCTGGCAGAAGGACATGTCTCGTCTCCTGGGCCGATCAGGCTGGGCTGAGTCGCTTCCAGGAAGGCTGTTATATGAAAGATTTATGCGAGTCTGGGTTCTTTAGGCCAGAAACCTCAGTGTGGTGAGAAAGCATAGCTTTCAGGGCCATGCGAAATGGAGAGGATGGTATCCCTGGTAATCCACGGATTAAGCGCTGATCTTCCTAATGGCTGCGAGTTCGCATGTGACTAACGCCTGCTAGCCCACCTCTGTTTGCTAAAGTGTCTGTCAGAGAGTTAGACGTTTGCCCCGGAGGAGATGCTTGTCAACAACAGGCCATGTATTGCTTCATTTTCGTAAGCTGCATTTACGTTAGTGGTAGTATGGAATCGACAGACTTTCAAAGTTTGAGATTTTCAATAGCTAAACAAGCCATATAGAGAAAAGAGGTTTGGCATTCATTTTAAATAGTAATGGATGTTGGCATTGGATATTGATAGCAGTCCTTGTACACATTAACAAATCAAATGTAATCATTACAAAATACAATCAGTCTTGTGAGGTTATACTAGATTCAGACATGTGCTCATGCTCAACTTCAGTCTATGAGAAAGTATTTCTCTCTTCTTTGGAAAAAAATCACTATTGTAATACTCATTTTTTTTTAGCCATCAGTCTCCACAGCTACAGGTAAGGGTTGTACCACTACAGTAAAAATACAGATAGCTCAAAGGTCCAGTTAGCCCCGATTCATTTGTTCGAGCTTTAATTGAGGTTCTAATACATTCATACTTCAATTAACATT
>JAODKN010000110.1:1209325-1229819 GCA_026774425.1 Petrocephalus zakoni
CAAAGGTCCAGTTAGCCCCGATTCATTTGTTCGAGCTTTAATTGAGGTTCTAATACATTCATACTTCAATTAACATTATTGCTTTTTATCAAGGCTTTAAAGAAGAAAGCGGTGCGTTCTTTGCAAGTGTACAAGTGTGCGAGAACACAGAATGTGGTTAACAGTGACACTGATCTGCTTGATTCACAAAATTAAATTGGTGACATATACACCTAAATTTTTTATTTTTTTATAATGCCACCCTAGAGTTGATTATTAGTCTCTTATAACTGGAATTATTAACAACCAACGTAACTGGCGTCTCGTGTCTAGACTGAATGACTGTGTTTAAAATCGAAGCAGTCTGTCACTTCTAGACTTCTAGGTCTGTGAAACAGTGTTAAGTGAAACACACTGAAACATTGATTATGATGTTCCAAGAACGAACATGTTACTTTTATGGGAAACACATGACTGCGGGGGAGGTGCATTTTCTGTTTGGCGTGAAAGAGTGCAGGTCCGTAGTATTCGTGCGGTGGGAGGTCTGTAACTGAACGCTTCGTTCGGCGACCGGACAGAACTTTTTACTTTGAAGACGCGGATGCTGAGCATTTGAAATGCCGTAAAAGCAACACTGAATCACCATAAACGCCCACGCGCATGGCTGCCCCTCGTCACAGGGCCCGGGCAGGTGAGCAGGCCACGACTACGCATCCACTGGGATTAGCTAGCACAGAGAGGAAACAGGGACTTGTAGTACATGAGATCACAAGTCAAACCACAAAGTGGTGACACCTCCATTATGCGTGGATCAGACGCGGCATATTCCACGCTGTTCCTTCGGCGGGGGAAGGCGTTCCAAACTCTGTTTTCATTTGGGGAATTGGCTGCACAAAAAGCATATTCCCTGCTTAATTTCTTAATTTCAAAAGGCCAAATTAGCCTGCACAATGAATTTGTAAACATCCACCAAGGAAATAAATTATGGATAATAATTACATTTGCTTAATTGGTTTGTATTAGGTTTCTCTAAAACGCAAACACCTATGCCATATCAATTTTATTACAAACCTCGGCAAATATTGTAGTTTGCTTTCTCTATCCGTTATCCGTTCGGGTCTTGTTTGTGCTTTGTCTGATTAATTATATTCTTTCCGTTTCGAAGAGTAGATTTTCTCGTCGGCTCACACTACAGCAAGAAAACGCTGATCTTTAAATACCTTGATACATTTTTTAGGAGATTGGCTTTAGGACGAGATTGGAGTGGGTCAAAAATACATTTAAAATAAATTAAACTTGGGATAATTACAATAAAAAGATTATCATATCATTAAATGCATCAACTGGCAGGAAAGGACGGAGGTGATAAATTGGCAGCATGAAAGACGAAGCTAGATTCGTCTGCTGCTACAGCTTCTGTTTCACTTTTGATATTCGTTTGTTCATTGTTGTTGTTTGTTCGTTGTTGTTGTTTGTTTGTTGCTTGCTGGTGTTTTATTTTGGTTCCTGCATTCCTGCACAAATCGGCACATCTGACAGCACACAACGTTGCACCCTTGTCAGGCGCCAGATGGTAAAACGCAGCATCAGATGCACTGCAGGGTGGGCTGTCTGCCGCTGCTCTGAATGCGAATCAATGCCAGGAAAATAGCTGCAATACCTGCGGAACTTTCCGCCCAGTTGCCATGGTTTCCACGGTACTTTTTTTTTTTCAAATCTGCATTGTCAGTGTTCGCATTTTTTGCCATCTCTTCTGCTTAATCCTACAAAATACAATTAATTTAACACATACTTAAAATGACAAAGAAATCTGTGCAACGTTTTTTTTTTTGACACTTGATATAACTAAGAAAGGTGTGTGTGCG
Organism: Petrocephalus zakoni; assembly: GCA_026774425.1. Lineage (NCBI taxonomy): Eukaryota > Metazoa > Chordata > Actinopteri > Osteoglossiformes > Mormyridae > Petrocephalus > Petrocephalus zakoni. The sequence goes on from JAODKN010000110.1 coordinate 1,211,170, forward strand.
TGCGTGTGTGTGTAAGTGTGTTAGTGTGTGATATTGGTGGTTATCACCCATCAGACATGGCTGCCGGGGTGATGGGTGAAGTGATGACAGGCCATGCAATTAGCCAAGCCACTGTGAAATTACTACCCGGAATCTGTGTCCCCCTGCTTCTGATTTGTGGACCGTCTTCGGCTGGCCTGGTCTGGTGTTTTCTCTTGATATTGTAAAGTAAATATTTCCATGAGAAAGAAATCTCTTTTTAAGTATACAGTGTGTGTATGTGTGTGCGCGGGTGTGTGTGTGTGTGTGTTTGCTTTCCTCGGACTAAACTGAGAGAGGACAGTTTCTGACCACAGCTTGGAAAACATACCCATTCGATAACAGCCATGTGTGTTTAAGGCTGGCATCCAGAGGCAGAGCTCTCCCGTCCTCCGTTACACTTAAATCCAAACCATAAAACCCTTAAAATCAAGCACATATTCAATGATAAACATGAACACAGCACAGTCGATACATCATACAACAGTTGTGAATTTCTTATTAGCATATATGCGCTTTGGTTAATGAACACTGTGTATTGCATGGTGCTGCACTTAAAACTAAACGAGGTTCAACTGTATTCAAAGTCAATTTCTTGAAGTTCTGGCTACAGAAACAGTCATCAGAGATTAATCACTGAGCCCCCAGAATCCTTAAGCCATAGGACATCGGGCTGCAGTTGATTTTATTAATTTTTATGGTTTATTTTATTGGGGGGGGGGTCACTGACACATTCTGGACCATCTGGGCGAATGCAGGCCCTTAGCACGCAAACAATGCACAGAGGAAATGCATTCCTAATGCCATTCGGGAAGCTAATATGCTACTGCTAATAAAAACAACAAGCCGGGCTATTTATGGGGGCTGCTTGGGGACTTTATTTTTGCAGTAAATTAAATGTAAATAATCAACTCTCGACTGAGTGCTGGTCCAGAGTTCCTCCGTAGCCCCTCCCTAGCCGGCCCTGCTGCGGGGATCTAACACAGCTAATCACTAATGAAGCCAGGCTCTACTTGAATGATCAGTCAAAGGGTTCAACTTTCTCAAGGAAACACACACACACACACGGCAAACGCGGGAAATGCCAAAGCTGAGGGCGGCACTGCTTGGCACACGACCCGAAGGCCTCCCGATGGAAACAAATCGCTGGGAGCCTAGTCCGTAATTTGCGATTGGTGGGACGGTCCAAGTTCTAATGGATTTCAGGCTCCGGTCATCACAGTCGGGACTGTTTTAGCAGGAGTGCATTAATGGAGACTGTTTATTTATGTACCTGTCATGACTTTTCAGGCTCTATTTTTCCATCCTTTAAAAAACTCATACTGTAGCAAAGCCAGCTGGACGCATCCGCAGAAACGCGGGATCAGAGCCTCAGAGAGAGACATTTTTTCTGCTGGATACTTACTGGATTATTAGCAAGTGAGGTTTGTTGCTGACCGGCCACATCAGTGAACAAATGTACTGAGAGGATTGGAGACTAACTCACTTTTTAGATCAGACATACATTCAAAAACATAATAATAAAGAGAAACTTTTTGGAGATTATCTTGCTACAAAGGTGTGTGTTTGTTTTTGGGAGGGAGTTCCACTGTACCATGCGTATCCTCCACACCAGTCAAAGCAGCCTCAATTTACCATATTAAAAATAAGTCCAACCCCTCGCATACACAGGCACTGAAATCAGGCCCCCCGTCCGGCGATTGCGTTTGCTATATCACAGAAGTTAAGGAGTGTACACTTCTAAGCTGCTGGATTGAACTGCATTCAATACAGGTTTGCAAAACCGAATCTGTTGAGCCCGGAAGATTTGATATGGGTATTTAAAGCTCTGAACAGGATTAACCGAGAGCACAACAAATCACCGCTTTTAACTCGGCACGGAATCCAGGCCAGTTGGATGCAAATCGGAATGATCTGGGAGTGGATTGAAGGCTGGAGACGGCAGCGTGCGCTCACGACGGAGATAACCCCACGCTCCTCCCAGAGAGTGCCAACGGCGAGCGCACCTGGATCGGCCACCGGCAGACAGTTGGACCGGGGATGGAGGCGTCGCGGGCCTCCATCTGGGCCACCGTGCTCCCCCGCCAACCCCAAGGCGCCCAACCCTAAGCCACCGGTGAGGGGAGGGAAGCAGAGAGAAGATCAGTGGAGTCTTCCTCCTCACGCATGGCTCGCAACAGGAACCGGCTTTGCTCACAGCATGCAAAGCTGTCAGGGAAACTGCGGCGCCATGGATACAGTTACCAAGGCGACAGGTCTGCCTGTTGGCGCTCAGCTGTACGAGCAAACTGTTCACTGGTGGTTCTCCTTTCATTATGCGCCCATCATACTCTGGCTGAGTGACAGTACTCATGACAATAACAATACATTTGTAAATACACTGCGAAACAACTAATGGGCTCATGGACATGAAGTACAGTCTTAACAAAGTAAGCAGAGTATTTAACGATAACTGCCAAGCTACGCCCAAGCGAGAAAAGCCCTCGCTCCAAACGGCGCGGCTGAAATTACATTTACATGAGCGCTAAGCTACCTGAGTATCCAAGGTGACAAAGATGAAAAAGTCACACACGGCACTCACAAACAATAAAGGAAATCAATGGCTCGTTTACAAAGCGGCGACTAATGTCTACAGTTTAGACCAGTCGCCTAATGATCCGCTTGAATAAACCAATTCATGAATTGTCGCCATCTATACAGAAATTAAAGTGAGTTAACGGGGTCTCGAAGAATATGCCCGATTAGAATTTCCTTGCGTTCTTGTTCAAAGCAGTAGCGATTTCTGTCAACACTGGATTCCACGCTGCAGCCAAATGTATGTCATTAACACTATTAAAGAACAAAAAAAGAAGAATCTCCTGCAAAGGGGGTAATAATTTAACGTATGATGAGTCATAGCGGAAGGTGGATGTGTGTCTGGGAGAAACCGGAGAGGGAGTATTCATCTCTGGGGCGTGGCAAGCTTTCTGGCTTTCAGCGCATCTTAAATCCTTGGATATACTCTTAAAGTCTCGTGGGAGGGTCATTGTTTAGGAGGCCTATATCCCCGCGGATTAACCCCACCTCGTCGCTAATAAGCTTGCTGCGTCCAGTTAGTTACACCTTTTATCGGAGTTGGCAGGTAAACACGGTGTTTGGGTGGCGACGAGACTTAAGTCGCCCTTGCACAAGGAGTATTAACAGTGATGGCAACAGACTACCGGGGGGGGGAAAACAGTGACAAAGTCAGAATGTGTGTCAATGCACTTTGGGGCTAAAATATTGTCGTTAATGCCTGGAAGGACATTATTTCAATTGACCTTCTTCTGTGCTTTGCTTTGCTATATTAAAAAAAATGGATCTGAAATTTTAAGTCTGCTTTTGGTTTTGTGTATCAAATGCTTAAAAAAAATGAAAGCAGGGGTGGCTTACAGCCAGCTGGAGTGACGCGGCGGCTTCGGTTTCATGGATAATGACATACACATTACTTTCTCTGTTCATTTTTAACCACCACATCACTAGTGCTACTTTTTTCCTCGGTTGTCATGGAGATCCCACAGTCAAATAGTGTGTGAGTGTGTGTGTGTGTGTGTGTGTATGAGAGAGCGAGAAAGGGAGAATGTGTATTCCTCTGTGTGCACACGTTCCGAAGACACTTGGAAGCTCGTTTGACATCAGCATTTTTGCTGTCTGGGCAAAAGTATCCTGCACATAAGGACCGAAACCTTTAAATTAATCTTTCATCAGCTGTTATTTAGCCCGTCGCGCAGAGAAGCTGGTACTTATTTCCCGTCCAGGGAATCAGAGACAAAACCCAGCGCGGAGAAGACACGCGTGTGGAAAACCGCCTCACGTTCATTAGGCTGAACTTTAGTGTACGAGACGGCAGTGAAGGCCTGTTCTCTTTCGCCTTTTCCTTCGCTTTAGTCCTTCATCATTGCGGTCGGCTGTCCTCGTCGCCGGCGTAACAGAAGACTGCAAGCGACACGGATTCGCTGTGAAGCGTGCGAGATGCAAAGGCACCGTACAAGTCATTCGGCGCTCGCTTGCAGCGTTACAGGATACTTATGGGCTGGGGCCAGGTTTTGGGGAGGGGGGGGGGGGTACAAAATGCAGCTAGTTTTCCCGGGCTGCAGGGCCAGGACTGTGTAAAGCAGCCAGAAGCGTATGACAGCCCCTGCATTTTGGTCCCTGCTCGTTTTGAAGCTTTCCTTAGCTATCCAACTGTCTGACAGTGTTTGATATCTAGCAACAAGGCTCTTTTAATCCAGGGGTTAGGAACATTTCAACATCTGTCTTTTTAACCTTAATTGTATGCATTGCCTGATTTGCTCGGCAATGGTTCAATTAATAAAAATTATTAATTATCTAGGCCAGAGGTAGTCCGTGAGAGATTCATGTCCTCAGCCTCGATTTAAGACGGCAAATTTTTATGATGGAAGCTGTTGAAATCATTCGCACTGATCCTTGAATTTGAGCATTTGGACTGGTTATATACACTCAGTGTCTGTTTAACTCATTTAAGCGACGGGGGCAGAATATTTCTGATGTTTCCGTCAGTAGAAGTATACTCTCTGTCGTTTGTAATTAAATAGTGAGCGGCCCCTAACACCAAGGGCAATAAAATATGAAGGACTACCTTATGAGAACCTTATATTACAAAGTCATGGAGAACCACAGCACCCTCCGGAATGGAAAACACATCTTAACGGGGAGATGTGTCGTCAACATGGAAAACAATTATCCGGCCGTTAAATCGGCCCACCACGGCCACAATTCTTTAACGTCGACAAATCCCTTTACCGAAGCGTTTCCTCTACAAATTATTAAAATATTTATTTTGAGCGTGACGCAAAGCTTTAGATATCAGACAAGCCGATAGCGGCCGGCGTTTTAACACAGTGCCATCGCCGTTACAGTCAGCGTGCTCTTTCCGAAGGTGGCATGGCACCCGACTGTCACTCCCACTGCGTTTTACGAAGTCGTAAAATAGACACTGACCCTTGATTCAATGGTAGGCTGGGCTCCAGAGAAATATTAAGTTATCTTATAGCTTAAAATTCATGTGTAAAAATTCTGGGTAAATCATATGGGCAGGTTTCGTGCATTTTAATATACACCTTAATACAATTTAATCATATGATCCTTGTCAGTTATGTTTTATGTTGGTATGTAGCTATTTTTTTCTCCATCAGGATGCGTCTGCAACCCGGGATTCCTTTCTCGTGCCGTAGCCCTGCTAATAATATGGCCTGTAAATGGGATAACACCCATAGCAGGGACACGGTAAAAGTGATGGAGATACAGTCACCCCTGGCCTTTGCATGTGCTTGGGGGCAGTTGAGCGAGCCCCAGGCAGCCAATTTACGACGTGCCACCCGCAGCCATACTGGCACCCCCCCCCCACACCCCCCCAACCCATTCCTGGCGCCACTATTCCCTGCCTGGCATTCGCCCACCTGCCCGGGACCGCGTCCAGAACTTTCCACTGCATCCCAGAATGCCCTTCTCCATCTGTGGTCTCCGCGGGACTGGTGAGGAGGCTTTGAGCCACCCCTGCCCTCCACCCCTCTCTGCCTGGCCGGTGTGTGTGGTTTGGGCTGTGCACTGCACACTGTACAGAATTACCCATTCCTCCCCTCTCTGCCTGGCCGGTGTGTGTGGTTTGGGCTGTGCACTGCACACTGTACAGAATTACCCATTCCTCACGTCTCTGCCCGCTCAATCAGCCGTAGAGGAGTACTCTAAAGGGAAGGGAAGTGCTTTCTTAATCACTCTCAAATTATTAAAAAAAATTACTATGAAGAGTATTTCAAAAAATATTATTTGTGCATTTAGCCATTTACTGTATGACTAACAATAAAGACTACGTAAAAAAATAGCAATTTCTTTTATCATTACAATGAAGAGTATGTAAATATAATTACTTGCACCTACAGCAACTTATTGTATTCATTAGAATGGAGGGCATGTAAAAATATTCTTTATTTGCACAAATTTACATTGCCATATATAATACAAAATTAGTAAAAAAAAAAAAGTTTACAGGTTTAGCTCTTGATTTTATTGATTACAATGAATAATATGAAACATCTATTTTGCATTTGCACTTTATTTAACAATTATACAAAACTGTGCAGACCAATGATGCATACTTGGCAAAATATTTATTATGAAAATGAAAGCTCTTAATGAGAAGCACACAGCTTCTGAACATCACAGTGGTGGCCAAAAGCCTCGTCCCAGTCCCAGAGTTCATGTCTCAGTTTTGCACTTTTCGGCACACATGACATCACACAGTGTGCAGGACTCCAAGCCTGTTTTACGGGGGATACCTCCGTGTCCTGCCGCCTTGTGCCCGGCCTGCAGAGGCGGACGGCGCCGGGCCGAGTGCTTGATGTTGATGAATCAGCTCTGGCTGAGGGGGAAAGACGACAGTCACGCGAAGCCAGCCGGGCCTCTGAGATAAAAATGTTTCCAGGGTCAAGCGGGCAAGCCTGGTGTCCCGTCCTTTGAAGAGGATAATCGGGAGGCTGGAGTCTGCGTGTGATCCTTTGAGGATTATATATCATAGCAGACCATTCATCTAGGGCCCACAAGAATTTTATTATTATTTATTAACAATTTATTATTATTATTATCCATCCATTTTATATGCCCATTTGTCCTATGCAAGGTTGTCCAGAATTTTTCCTGGAAGCCATATGCACAGTGCAGGGAATAACCCAGGATGGAGTAACAACCCATTGCAAAGTATTGTCATTAACATAAATTAATGATTATGCTAAATAATATTATTTTTAATAGTCATTCATCCATCTAGTTTTCACAAACTGCTTATTAAGTGTTGCTATTATATTATATCCAATGTGTCTTGCTATTATAATGATGATGATTAATTATTATTATTGCTATTATTGCTATTATTGTTATCAGCAGTGGATATGATCCTGGCCGGTGTTTACTTCAGCATTAGGCAGCCACCCCATACAGCCCCAGGCTCACGCCTGCTCTGCAGTGGTACTGAAACCCGGCTTTAGACTGACTAGCGACGCCACGCATTTTAAGGCACATCCAGCACAAAACCAGCGCCGGGCTGGGGGCAGGGGGCTTGAGTGACTCCCTGGGAACCTGATATCGACCTGTCACCCGCTTCCACACCCTCCCGGGCCATCGCACGTGTGGCTTTCGGAGCACTTTGCTGCGAGCTGCGCGGCGAGCGGCTTGCGCGGCGGAGGCTTTATTACAGAAAATACGGCTTGGGTCGCAAAACATTAACTGAGCCCGTCGCAAACTATAGGCACCTACCTGGGGCATCGCGGTCTGTCTCTGCGCAGGTAGGAGCCGCCAAATTTACTGCGTGCAAAGAATGAAAAAAAAAAAATAATAATAATAATAAAAAAAACCATATATATATATATCTATATATTAGTGATTGTTCATTTCACAAATCACAAATAAAGTATTTCCTGTTTTCAAAAAGTATTTCCTATTTTCATTCTAATTCTTATTATTATTTTATTTTTTTAAATTTTTTTCAGACGTTTGCCCACCCCCAGCGAGGCTACTGAACTTTTAGGGAATGCTCTCAGCGGTGTCCCGGACAGGAGGGGACATGCCGCGCAAACTGACAAGACCTCCCCGGCGTCTGCAGACAGTTTTGACAACTAACAGCAAAAAGGCAAACATCGCACCCTGTCACACAACACACTTGCGGGCGTCGCTGTTTTAATCTTCTTAGACGTATCTGGGTGGCAAATGATCCCGAAGGGAATATGGGCCAAAACAATAGGCACTAATTATCTGTAATTAGCAACAGTGGACAAAAAACACTTAACTAACCACAATAGTTAGTTTGCGAAGGTGTGGTCTATATTATCCGTTTAATAATCCGACTGTTACGGCAAACACGTTTCTTCTTGTGTGGCCTTTGTGCGCTGCACTCGGCGAACGGAATCTCCCTCTGACCATAATAGGATATATTCCTTAAAACAACATGTCTTTTCCATAAAGCTCAAGTCTAAATATCTTGGGTTTTATCTTAATTTTTCAGGTATTGACTAGAGCCCCCCCTCCCCTTTTGATAAAATGTCAATTACGTAATCTCAAATATTCCAGTGCCATTTATCCTATAAAAAGTGAGTGAACAAAAACCTGTTTGTCTGAAAGTATGCCGAAACATGCTTGTCAAAGCGATGGATCAATGTCACGTTAACTGCACTGGACGCGTCCCCCGGCGGATAAATTAGGGGAGACCGGCTCCTGGCGTAGAACGATACGAGGCACTCCAGCCAGGCACCGCTGGCCCTTTTCCGACTCCTTTTCAATAATATTTTATATTGCGTGTACATGCGTTTTTCTACATATAGCCCCCCTATTTGACGTCCTTTATACATCCATCATACGCAGCAGAATATCGGTTAATGTAATTAACACGCTTTAATCTCTGAACACATTTGCTTTAGTTGACAGTGTATTTGCGCTCAGAATTAGACGGGAGCGGGCGCTCCTGCCGCACGGAGCAGCCCTGCGCCTTCAGCCTCCGCGGAGCCGCCGTCAGCACCCGCGGGCTCCGGCGCGGCGGCTCACGCTAACCTGGCCGCTTGGAAGCCGGAGCCGCACTTTACACACGGCGAGCGGCGACCACTTAGTGGAAATCATTTTTTTATTCTTCTTCTACAAAAATATATACGAAATTTATACGTAAATATTGGCGCAATGTTATTAATATTATTATTATTATTTATATTATTATTATAGATCCTGCGATTCATGCTATGTGAATTATGGTCAAATTTATATAAAGACCCATGCGGTCTTCTGTATTTCCAAATTATGATGATGATGAGGATAATGGTGACGATGATGTTGATAATTATCATTATTATAATATTATTATCTTATTAATAGTATTATAATTAAAGATAATAATTATGCCCATGTCAATAATAATAATAATAATTATTATTATTATTACTATTATTATCATTATTAATATAATCATGATTATAATTATAATAATAATATCCCACTCTATATAAAACTGTTTAAAATGCTCTACTGTTTATACTTTTTGATATATGTTATTACAGATTTACATATATGAATTATGACTAGATAACTGGGAAAAGGTTCGCATTTATGACTCCAAAATTTTTAGGCCATGTGAAGTTAAGTCGCAGTTTTATTAAATATTGCATTACATTTCCATGCGTATACACAAAATAACGATGAATAAATGGGTTCACGCATAAATAACGCAATCAAAGGAAAATCACGCGGCGCGCTCCCCTTAATGACGCCCCTCCGACGGAGCGGCGTGTCGCGAGCGGCGACGAGGCATCCGGCCGATCGCTGCGTACAGCAGGTGCGAGACGCCACCTGCTGGCCGAAGCGGATCGGCGCATCTTTGGGTCCGCGCACTTCCCCTCGTGCCAGGAGTAAAAAGAATTATTATGCTGGAAGTCAGAATTATATATATGTCAAAATTCAACGCCGAGTGAAAAAACAAAGATGAACATTGTTTGTATGAAACATAAATGGCCGCATTGTATCTGCTTCGCTCGGCGAGTGTTATCCGATGCTTTTGACCCGAGGCACAAGTGATTTATAAACTGTTTTTTAAACGGGCCGAGGTTTTCATTGCGGAACAGACGGAATTCAGCTAGGAGGGTTTTATATAAGCACTGATGTTTGATACAATATCCATTTACTTTACAGTGTTTTGTAGTACAAACCACTGCAAACCACATGTTTCATCCCGCGCTTCTGGACCTTGTCTTGTTTCACATGTAATTGACTGCTAGATGTGTACAGATGTCCAGACACATATATTTGTGCGCATTAACTTGTTTCCGTTTGACATGCTTTTGTTTTTGCTAAAGCAGTTATATTCTAATGGATTCCTAAGGGGGTATGTCGTTAATGGTAATACATTATTATGTATGAACGCATAACGTGAAGCAACATGTATTCCGGAAAGTTTATAATAATTTGCTTTTCCCAGTCTGTCTCGCACATGCTGTATTATCTATCCAAACCAATTCTTAGCTGAGCGTTTCGCCCCAAGACTTACGTCAGAAAGTGGTTTACCTGAATGACTTAGTTAATATAAGAATTATATTTTGAGGTTTTATTTCTCAGTTGAAGCAATGGGTTGATTGTTTTGTATAAACAATCATGTCTATGGTTTTCATCACTCATATTTTCTTCAAAGGCTCATTATTACTTTTTTCCTGTTTGAATTGCTACACGGAGCTACACGTTGCGGATGCTGGCATGTATACGGTCGTAGATTGGATAGGCTCTCCTAGAAACATATTAATGTGTTTTGGACACCGTCTGGGGTATTGCTTGCAATTTTCCCAGTTTCAGATATATTACGGTAAGATTCACCAGGCTTATGAAGGTGGAGGAAAAGACACAAGAAGTTTGTTTTGGATGCATGTAAGTGTGTAGATGTAGCATGATAGCTCACTGACTTCTGGCATTACTAATATGAGTTGACAGGATTATTTATTTTTTTTTATCAGATAGATTAGAAACTAACACAGAACGTGATGAGTATTTTGCACGTGTGCTCAGATGAAGCACTCTTGGGTATATTACAAGCTACCAGCAATATTTTTTCCTGAAAACTGTGAATTAGTATTTTCCTTTCATTTCCTGCTATCTAAAAATTGAAAGAAACTTTGCGAAAACCAGATTCCAAATGAAGACCTCATTCTCCTTGTCAGGTTCAGGAAGTGCGACCATTCGCCGCCATATTTCGTGAGCTCTGGGAAGCTTTACTAGAAAAAATAAAACATATTCAGCCACGCTGTTCTTGGAGAGAAAAATGACCCAGACGAAACAGGGGCTACATTCCGAAACGGCATCGTCTGCTCCGAGAATGAGAGCAGTCAGGCGTTTCGCCATTACCCCTGAGCCTATCACCTGTTAGCTTCCTGGCTGGGCCTTCAGCCACCACAGGAATGCTTTCAAACGCAAGCGAGCAACATTTTGTTTGTCTCCGAGTCGTACGAAGATAGGCTAAATGCCACTGATGGTAATTTTCAAGTAGCTTTCAAGACTGCTTAATAAATAGATCTGCTCTTTGCTAGGGTTCCTAGGCAGACATCAGGACACCTCACCTGATTTCACCTGATTCGGGCTGAGACCAAAAACTTGTGATGTTGGTCTGCCACCAGTTGCTTCTGGCTTAGGTAGCTCCCCATATGGTGGGTCTCAAACCAGCTCAGTTTTTATCATCTTTGGACTTAAGTGTAGGTTACTTAACTATCTGAGCTTTCCCACTGATCATCTCATTTATCCCGGATTATTGCAGTGAATTTACTGTTTGGTTCACTTCCAGAAGCAAAATGTCAAGTCCAAATAGAATGTATGCGATAGCTTTGCTCCGCCGGAGCTCAGCAGATCGCCTGAAAGCTGGTAGCAGTTGATCTCTGGATAGAGCACGAAATAAATAAATCTTCTTCAGCAGATCAATATTCATCCCCTTTAATGCTAGATGTGGAGCTGCTGGATTTGAGGTGGGTAATACTGATGTACAGCTAATCATTGGAAAATAAGCGTTGGAGCTTTGCGAGCCGCGGCTGATAGTCAAACGGCAGGAAATGAGCGAGCGCGGGTAGTACAGTGTGAACGAAAAAAAACCTGCTGGTTTGCTTCATGCCGTTTACACCCGACAATTAACACACAGGCTGTTATGTGGTAGGGGGTACCACATCCTAATTCTGCTTCTCTCCCTTAAAAACAGTGTTGGTGGGGGTGGGCTGGAGGGAGCAGGGGGGGGGGGTCCCTGGAGATCAGGACTGTTTTCTTAAGAAGGCTTTGTTGTGCCGTAACAGGAGACACATGCGGACATCGTGAGTATGACTTTACATAGCTTGGTGTCCCCGTAAGTCCTAGGTTTATCGGAGGACTAGCGATGCCTGTAGGCCGATTGCGTTGCGTTTAACACAAGCTACTCATTTGGCACGGAATCAGTTTTCAGGAAATGATGCTTACACAGCACACCAGTGGGAGAACTGTGAGGTTTTAGTAAGGGCGATTAAGTTAGTCAATGTAATAAATTTCGGCTCAACTTTTACCAGCCAGTAAATGTTACTGTAATCATATATTAATGCTTTCTGCTTCGCTGTGATATCAACAGTTGATTGGTTGCTTTGGTGGGCCAACCAATAAGAGTTCAGTGGAATATTGTTAAGGAAACTTAATTGGCTAGCCCGTGGGATAAATGTTTTCCCTTAGTTATTACCAGCCAATGAATGCTAATGTAAATAACTGTTTAACCCCATTTCCTCATTTCCTCCCCTATTATGAGGGAGCCAATTTCATTGGTTCTTTGGTTGATTTTAGCAGGGATTTCCTGCCTATTTTAAAGGGGACTTGTATGCAAATTCCGATGACCTCACAAGGCCTGGCTGGCGCCAGAGAAGTGCATACACCTCCGTGCCACGTTCTGTAAATCACCAAGCAGAAGTTTCCCCTTAGCGCTGCTGCTAACTGAAATAAAACACAACTGGCAAATTTAAGAGCAACATGACTCCTCGCTGAACTCTCTGTTTCCCATCATCGAGGCAAGCTTCCCATCCTGCCTTCAAGCCGCGGACGTCTATTTTGATTTAGGTCTGTCATTGTTGCTAAGAATAGCACAGGGACCTCGTCTACATAGCCGAGAGGCATCTTCCCAGCATCAGCAGGAGAACGGTTAATTGTGATGGATATGCCCGCGGTGTATTTTAAACCATGAATGAGGGAATGAGGGAGGGAGGGAAGGGGGGATGGAGTGATGTCTGAAAAACTCATGAACTTAAAAGAAGACGCAGTCTGACGGTGAGTCTCCTCTTCTCAAAGGATGCTTAATGGTCATTTTGGGACATCCCAGACCGCTGGATCTTCGGGGAGTGTAGTTTTGGATTCTCCTCCACTGTAAATTGCAACGGGATCAACGGTGGCCTTTAACAAGCTGTGCCATGACGAGGTGATGACGGGGAGATAGCCTTCAAGAAAAATGAGGAGTAAACATACTCTCCCCCCCTCCGGTGCGCAGCGGGAAAGGCGTTGCTCCCCAGCCAAGAATCTATTGACAGCGCTGTAAATAAACCAGCCCCCCCTTGAACCTCCATTCCAAATGCGCCTTGTTTTATATTCACTGTCTGCAGATCTCTCATTGATGCACAGTGGCAAGACACAGGAAGATGTGGAAGTTTCCCCTTTATGATCCTCAATGTCCCCTCGGCAACGTGCCCAAGTGCAGACGCGTGGCGACATCGTCATCGTCCGCTGCCCCGGGCTTCTCCACCACAGCCTCTCTGCACTCTCGGACCATGCTCCCTTACCTCTTTAAGACTCACTCGTCTTACCTGAAGGCATTTATCCAGGTGTTTGTCCATGTGAATCAGAGATATAATTCTCTGGCCCTTGGTTTGGATCACTTTAGGTTTGGGTTACAGGTCCCTGAATCTTTCATCACCCTTATTCAGCCTGGTGTCGTGCTTCAGGCTGAACATGAGCCTGCTACACAGATCAGTTTTGGTTCATTGTAATCAGACTTTGCAGGACCGAACATTAAGCAAACAAAACACATTTTCTCACTCTTTTCTTTCAAAATTCTTAAGTTTCTTCCGAAATTGGTGCCCCATTTTACCACTTTTACTGTTGTCGTGATTATTTGGTACAAGCTGATTTTCACAAAGTAGCTCTAATTCATTTGTCGACGCATTTATTTCAAAGCAAGTGGCGCTTTCGTTTGGAAATTTGTTCATTTAGCAACGTCAAGGCTGGGTTCAAAAGAGAGAGGGGTGATGAAAAAAAACGGCTAGACAAATAGCCTAGAGACAAAACACCAAAAACACGAAGCTGGCTTCAATATCAAGCTACAGCAGTTGAGGCAAGTTGGGATGTTTACCCAGAAGCTGCCGTACCTACCCTTCCATTTTTTTTTCTGATTTCTGACTCGCATAAAAAGGAGAATAAGGGTGATGTTCTTTTTTCCCTCCTTTTCTTCCCTCCTTTTTTTTCCAAACAAACAGCACCAGGCCCCGAGGCCCTGTTAAAACAAACACAGTAAGCGTTTATTTCCATTCGCACACAACAGGCTCGCCCGGGCTCCGCGTTCCGGCAGGCCCCAAAGCGCTGATCCCCCACAGAGGCAGAGAAATCCCTTCCTTCAACGGGTCAGCCAGGCCCTGAGCGATCTAAGGATCCAGCCCGGGCCCTTGCACTGGCCTGGCTGCGCTTTGAAGTGCAACAAACAGAAGAAAGGCCCTTAAAGTGCTCCTCCTGAGGAAGGTGGCTGCCCGCCAAAGCTGGGGGGGAGCACAGGCGCTCGAGAAATGGGTGGGTTTCCGTGGAAAGGGCTTGCGAGGAAGCGCTGGGCCGACTCTGCACACTAGCGGTAGTGACGCGCCTCCCAGTCGACACCCAAGGTCCCGAGGCCGTGCGTCAGTGAAACTCAAGAACGCTGCCCCCTAGAGACCGGGCCATCCTCGCGAAATCCCACAACCCTCCAGCACTTCATATCATCTAAAGGTCATTTACCAAAAGATCAATCAAACCTCCATTGTTGTATTTATTAGATTATATTTTCACAGCCCCAAAGTCCTCCATAATTGGGCACTTCTGGTCCCTTGTTTCACTGGAAAATTTATTTATTCTGTGACGGAATCGGGCGGGAGAACAAGGGCATTAGCAGCTGGTAGCTTGGCCGCGCAGGCACCTGACACCCGATATAACGCGGGCCGCTGCCAAAACTAACAGTGCTGTTTGTGAGGACGAGGGTCAAGATTTATAACCAGCCAGATCGACTTGGCGCAGCTCAGATGCTGGAAACATGGATAACGGCCTCGCTCCATTTCTTTGTGAAGGGGCCTACACTTTATTTAGCCGAAGCTCACCCAAGGTAATGTCTAACGTGTCAAAACAGTACATAATTTGAACCGCAAGAATTTTTTTTGAGTAAAATGAGAGAGCCCTCTGCTCCCAGTGAATGGAAAACTGGCTCGCTGTCTAGAAACATATCTTTGTCCACTTACTCGGCCTTAATCACTAGCGAGCTGGCTACCCATACAGTTATTCCTTAATTTTTTCAGCAGTCTCTGTTTGCTCCCCGTAGCTAATTCAGAGGAGCTGCTGGATTGAACGGCTGATCTGACAGTTGTGCCCACAAGCACAATAAATGTGTAACACATGTCCGCAGAAAATGGCAAAATGAAACAAGTGTGCTTAAGTGTCAAACGCGTGCATGTGGTTAGGGATTCTGCAAGTTATCCATAAGTTTATGTGGTAAGTTTCTGCGGTATCGCATTTTTCGATGCACTTATGCATCGTGACCACAAGAGGGGGGTCTAACATGTGAAAAACAACTCAAATTAACCCAGAATGCGAAGACACCTCGCTAATACACAATCACATTTTTAAAATTACAAGTTACAATTTTAGTGAGAAATAAAATCATAGTAGAATGTCTTATTAACATGCATTTGGTTGTAAACAGTTCAGCAACTTGTAAATGCAACTCAACCTCATTGTGGATGTGACATAATTTTTTATGATAATGAAATATTATATATATAAATCCATAATAAAATATTATTTGGTATTAAGTGCTGTAACAAATATATAACCATATAATATACATAATATACATATAAGTATGATGCATTTAAATAAGATGGCATGTTTAACCCCTAATATACACCTAATATAAATTAGAATTTTTGTCAGCTATAGAATTATTTTTACTTTCACTGTTTAAAAGTAACTGTGTGATTAATTTTAGGTAACAGTTGTCAGTGATGATGCTCTCTTATTAAACAAATGTGTGTCCAGTTGTGATTTGTACGTCAGACCACTAGGGACTGAAGCGAGTAAACAGAGCCAAATGTAAGCAGAAGAGCGAAATTTATATATAAAAAAACAAAGCTGAAATTTGCATGATTGAGGCTTAAAGTGAATTAAATTAAGTTTAGAGGGAGGGGATACAGCAGAGTCCCAGTTCTCTGAATGAACCTGATCTCCATTTGTCACAGAACATGACACACGACAGCCGCAAGAGAGGCTATGCAGCAGGCCGCGGCGTCCTGAGCCGGCGTGGCCGAGACGGGCATTCACAGCAGGCCGCGGCGTCCTGAGCCGGCGTGGCCGAGACAGGCATTCGCAGCAGGCCACAATGTCCTGAGCATGCGTGGCCAAGACGGGCATTCGCAGCAGGCTGCGGCGTCCCAAGCCGGCGTGACCGAGACAAGCATTCGCAGCAGGTCGCGGCGTCCTAAGCCGGCGTGACCGAGACAAGCATTCGCAGCAGGTCGTGGCGTCCCGAGCCGGCGTGGCCGAGACGGGCATTTGCAGCAGGCCGCAATGTCCTGAGCATGCGTGGCCAAGACGGGCATTCGCAGCAGGCTGCAATGTCCTGAGCATGCGTGGCCAAGACGGGCATTCGCAGCAGGCCGCCGGCGTGGGCGAGACGGCGTGGCCAAGACGGGCATTCGCAGCAGGCCGCGGCGTCCCGAGCCAGCGTGGCCGAGACAGGCATTAGCAGCAGGCCGCGGCGTCCCGAGCTGGCATAGCCAAGACAGGCATTCGCAGCAGGCCGCTGCGTCCCGAGCCGTCCTGGCCGAGACGGGCTTTCGCAGAAGACCTGCTGGCTCTCTTTGAAGCTGGTTCCCCAGATGTCCTGTACTGTATGTGCACCCTGCATCCCCGCCCGCAGTCCAGGCGTCGAAACAGAAGATCCCCGGGGTCACCGGCCCGCGTGGGATCTCCTTTGTCGCGGGTCAGCCCATCTAATAAGCTGAAATCGGAGCTTCCTCCCGGCGTGGGCCGTCAGGGGGCCGTCGTGGGGCAGAGGGGAGACCGTGTCACCATCTGCCACCCCAGGAAATACGCCAAATATGATCTTAATCGTGAGAAGATGTATCAGGAGGAAAGGAGTACAGCCTTCTCTGTTTGACCTGGCAGTATGACAGTCCTAGGCAAGGACTGTGGCCTTTCTTATTGTTATTTCATCTTACTGTTTACTTTAGTTACAGACACTTCTATGTAATATAGCTTATAATAATATAATATATAATAATATAAAAGGCTACTTACTACATAACTTCCTTACTTACTAACTTGCTTTTGCTACATATGTGAAAATATTGAAGGATGAACACAGGATAAACTTCAAAGCATATTTGAACTTAAAAATTCTCAAAAAATTCAATCAGATTGCCTACAGCTAGGATTAGACTAGATTAATCATGAAGTAAAACTAAACTACAAATAAATTTCAAATTTTGGGTAACAGACCTTAGGGTAGCAATAATTATTAATAAACATTTTTGGGTAAGTGTCGACCAACTTGGGTTAATTTAAGCAAGTCTCAGTTCAAAATATGAGTCTAATTTGGCAGTGACCACAATTTACATGGGCAAGTTGTTCTGAGAAAGTCTCGAGATGTCTGAGGAGGTCTTTGTTGAGTAAACAGCTTTATTTAATTGTAGCAGTTCTTAGCTTAGACTTCCTCAGAGCTCAGTAGTATGACAGACGACTGTTCTTGGGAATTTTACGGAAGCCACAGAAGGCTACATTTCTCAAGGCTTGTCATGGTGCCACGCTGTCCTTCTTAGGTCTGGGCCCAGAGCAGTGCTGTGTCCCCAAAATGTACCGGTCATTTGGACCAAGGGTTCAACTCGTCCCTCTGATCTTCTCCATCTCTGGGTGTGAGGGAAGATAAATGAGATGGAAAACACCACACACACTGCTCAGTGCCGCCTTATATACCTTCCTGAAGACTTGCAATGTTTGAGTAACTCTCTCTCTCCCTCGCTCTCTCTCTCTCTCGCTCTTTCTACCTCTCTGTGTGTTTCCTCTTGTGTCTGGCTTGGAGGTGATTTACAGTGGTGGACGGGAACGAACTGGGGAGGAGTGAACAGGCCGAGTAGGGGGGGGAGGGGGTAGGGAGTTTGACTGTTGAGACTTTGGCCCAGTCCCAGACAATGACTCAAAGGACAACCACGAAGAAAGGAAACCAATGCACCTTTGGGGTGCTGAATTTTCTTAAACAGCGATGGACATAGTCGGCTTCCCTAACACCTATCCTCACAACCACACTTCCTGGCTGAAACATAACCATAATCCTTCTACAACTAGATTCCACATAATTTTCTTCTAATGCTCTCCATTCAGCGTGCATTACAACCTAGATGGGTATATTCCACACTACTACATTGTACCTTTGAGCAAAGCATTCAGCTCTTTTCCACATGTGGCTGGTTTTGGACGTGTTCCCGTTAACCATAACGCGAGCTTCCGCCACAAACAAAATCCCTTTCCTTGCTGGGCCGAACAACCGTTCCGTGTCAGTATATCTCATCCTCGTCCCCTACATGCCAAACACAAAAGCCCTAGAGGAAAACCAAACTGAAATCAGTAGCTAGCCGAGATTATTAAGGAGATGTGTTTATAGGCAATAATTGATGGTTTATATGTGATGCCAAAGTTGCTATTTGATTCCAAGCCAAGGCCAAGAAGTAAAAGGGATGGTAAAGAGTCCAAGTATATTAGTGTTTTATTAATAATGGATGAAGGAAAATGCTTGTATCAGGCAGTCTGAAATGGGCAGGTATTTTATATGGACTGGGCATCAAAGTGACTTATTTTTACAG
>JAODKN010000110.1:1229919-1240290 GCA_026774425.1 Petrocephalus zakoni
AAAATGCTTGTATCAGGCAGTCTGAAATGGGCAGGTATTTTATATGGACTGGGCATCAAAGTGACTTATTTTTACAGTTAGCAGGTAGCGCTACACGAGTTCATGTCTAGTCACATGAGTGGAGTGAAAGAGTAGGAGCAGATTTGGGAATGGCAGCTCCACTGGGCTCTGAGAGGGAGCGGCCGCCAGCGCACAGCCACACAAAGAGATGGGCGTCTGGACGCTTCACAGCATGACGCTCCAGGGCAGGGTGAGGGGGACAGCTGAGACAACACCGCTTAATGATGGGCAGATGATCCCCTCCCCACCCCCAAGCCCCATCGCAACCCCAAGATCAGCTCACTGGAGCACATGCGAAGGAAACAACTGACGCTCATCTGCACCTACACAAGGCCATCACAGGGCTAACACGTATAGAGCATAGCCTAGGTGGCATGGGTGAGGAGCCAGCTGGCTGCAAGCACATGGCATGTAATTCACACAATGAGCAATAGGGCGGCGCTGTTCCCACTAGTCATTTTTGTGCTTATTTCATACAGATTCACCAGTCAAGACACACTCTTCCATTATTTGATACAAGGTTATTAAAAGTTAGAAGGAAAGATGTTTGTTCCCGTGAATATGAATGTATTGACTAATTTTATGTCAAGTGCTTTATTTGTTTCTGGTTAGTATTTACCTTTGCAGGTATCCATACTCCACATTTTGCAAATAGAATCAAATGAAATTTAAATTCTGTAACAAATACTAACAATTATATTAATTTCAAAGAAAACGGTGATCAGTTTAATCCCCCCCTAATGTCTCCTGATAATCCATCCCTCGTACATCCCTAACTGCTTATCCAGTGCAAGGTCACAGAGTTAGCCTAGTGCTTATCCCAGGAAGCACGGGGCACACGACAGGGGAAAACACTGTATGGGATCTCCCTAAGCTTGTAATCACTCTGATCTTCTGAACTCTGCAACTCACTTACAATATTATGGCTTAATATTAGGAATTATTGTTTTCCCGGAGAAAGCAGAATCAGTAATCCCAGTGGTGGGAATTCCTGACGCACAGAGTCGTCTTTGTATGGTTTCCCATAATGCATCTGCTGTGTAAAAACAAGGTTTGGCCCACAGATAGCTGCGTTCTTAGTAGTTGACCTTGACGAACATGTGCTGTGGTCCGTTAGCAATTTGCAATAGCTGCAACCTGCCTGCTGAACTTTACTGGTAGACAGCAGCCAAATCTCCATTATGCCTAGTGATTGTGTCCTGCGAGGAATATGGATTTTCAAGCCTAGTTGGGTCATTGTGTGATATTATCTCCAGTGCAATCTTCTCCAAAATCCATAATTTTCTCTTTTTAAACTATTTCCATAATTTTTAATACATTTCTACTATTTATATGTACAAACAATTAAATGTTCAAAGATAATGGCGTACCCTGAACAGCACAGCCACGCACACACACATCAACACTTTGTTACCTTTGCGATCCGTACATGTGAAACATGTCATCTGCTCTGATTGTTTACATCACAGGGGTCAAAGGGAATCTGCAGAGCATGCTGCTTATCTGCCCTTTTCCGCGGCGTAGAGGCGTGGGACGGTTCAGTGCTGGACAGTGTCAGGTTAGGGTCAGCCCTGGCCCTCAAACCCAGCAGGAATGTGCCCTGATATCAACCTCAACCACCCCCTAACCCCCCCCCCCCTTAGACACACACACACTCAAAAGCCATAGGATTTGGTGAAAAATGGAAGCCAGCCAGGGAGTGTATGGAATGAGCTAATGCCACACATATGACACTTCACAAAAGGCCACAGATTTAAGGGCCTAGCTGGACATCTGACATACGTCCAGAACTGCCATCCCTCATGTACTCTGGCAATTTACTTTCCCAGATACGGTTTCTAGCATTGCTGCTAGTCTTCAACGGGCCAACCAGACACAAACAAAGAGCTTCAAATAAGGACAAAGCCATATTAGTGTGTTACAATGCGTCTGTGTGGTTTACTATAAGTAAGAACTTATAGAAGCATGCAAGAGATATAGAAACATTAAGTATAACAATTTTATGGTGCTGTTTCATTCCGGGTTTATGATCACTGGACCTTGACGTGTTCAAACGTGAAATGACGGCCATCATGAAGGCCTCCGCTACTGCTGTCGGTCCTGGGGCTAAAAGTAAAGAATCGTCACTCCCCACTGTCTAATTGTGAAGCTCTCATAATCCCATTATGCTGTGTGGTCTAGGTATAGTTAAGGATCTAATAGAGCCGCAGACATGCCATGTGCTGCCTTGGCTTCTGAAGCCACCTCCTTGAAAGTGGATTAGACTGCTCCAAAGTCAAAGAGAAGAAGGCTACTTTCTTCATCAGACAAACAAAGGCTGCAGAAAAGACTATTCAGCAGTTCCTTAAAAAGACAGTTTGTCTCCCTTATCGTTTGGTTAATCATCTTCAATGAACAGCACGCCAGGGGCCAGCTATGCGGCCTGAAGCGAGAGGCCTGACATTACAAATTACCGGCGGACAATGGCGGACTTTATCTGCGGGCTCTGAGGCAGAAGGACGCTCCGTGAAGCCCTGGCCGCGGGCTCTCTGTTCTCCAGGCCGAGCTCTTCCGGCCCGTTCGCGACCCCCTAATCCTGCCGCGGTGCCGCCGCGGGTAGGCGGCGCTGGGCGTCCGGAAGAGCCAATGGCGGAGCCCCGAGCCACTCACTAATGCGCAGGGTTGTAACTCAGCGTGACGCCCGCCAGGCCAGATTAGCACTATAGCAAACATCCCGACGGGGTGGCACAGCGGGGGTGCGACCCCTTAGCGGAGGGGTGTGACACCTCAGAGTCAGACTAATAAAAGCCTCACTGGTGAAATCTGTTACCAATAAAGCTACACTCTGTGACTTTGTGTGGCTCTCCTCTTCCTGGACCTCCGCCGTCTTCCTCCACAAGGCCTAAGGCCTGACAGAGGGCTATGGGCTGACCAGTCTCTCCCGAGCCAGAAAAAAGCCCCTTCTTATGGACGTATAGCTACACAGCTTTCCCGCTAAGCTGCTCTTCTGCAGTCCCGGTGTCTTTTGACCCGTATTCGACGCACCGCCATTGCGTCAAGAATAACGAGGTGCTTCTTGCTTTCACTTTTCACAATTATGCTCATTAACCGTGAAATAGAGTGTGGACACGGGTGCAGCAGTAAGAGGATTAAAACGTTAGCGGACAGAGGCTAACAGGACGATAAATGAGGTTCTTCGCATTCAGTGCTACTTCGGATATGTTTATGTTTACGTAGTAACAATATGCAATAAACTGATACAACTGTATATATGAATAAAGCAGATTAATTCAACAAAACATAAGATACATAAGTAATACAACTGAGCATATGACATTTAGGAAAGGAATAAAACTAAAGTCGCATAAATGGATACAACATATAAAACGTACACCATTGATCATATAAAAACACATAAGTAATACCACTGAACAAGAAACTTTATGTTAATTTAAAGAATTATATCCAACGAATAATATCCACATGACAGCCAAAGACAAAATTTATAAAATATAAGGACCAAATAAGACCTCATTTGTAATCTTCTTTCCACACTTGAATTTCAAGTTTTAAATAAAATCTAAAATACTATAACTAGTTTCAGATGTTCCAAAAGAGAGGGAATATTAGATTAAAAATCAAAAACAACAGCATAATTAGTGTAATGATTTTTAAAATATGAATTATTCCCCTTATTGTCATAGTATGTTAATAGCACAGTGGTACCACGCGCCAAAAAAAAGTGCTCTACAAATGTTTTGACAACTAATTTGTACGGATTTTTACTGTTAGATCAGTCAAAACAGTATTTGTGGTTGAGCTGTGAGATGTTGACTGAGGATTGGTCCGCAGTGACCCATGGCATTTGCAGAATTAGGCCTGCAGATAAAGCAGCCCCCTCCCCTCCCCAGGCATGATAAATAGTCAACCGTTTGACCTGAGCTGACAGTAGACTTGTTTGCAGAGATGGAGATCCATTGCGATGGCCGTTGCCCAACTCCTCACACGTCGAGCACGCATGCCCGCATAAACACAAATATACACATCAGTCAATCAGCCATTACTGTGCAGTAATGTGGCCCTCTGAACTCTGGGTAAGCTGATTCGATGATGTAACCCTCAGATCCTTTCTTTGGGTATATGATCATTCCACCATGGTGTTACCTGTCCGTCTGCTATTGTCCTCAGCGGCAGAAAACGCCTCCCTCTGCATGGTAGCTGAATGTACAAATTTACAAATTATTTTTAAAGATATTAATTTTATTAGTTTAAGTAGTTTCTAATTCCATACCTATACTTCTCTTGCAATATGTCAGCGGAGATGCATAATAACAAGCATTTATGCTGAAAGCAGGTTTGAGAAGAGGGAGAAGCTAATTATTTTGGGCACGGATCTCGCAGCGCTAAAATAACGTTTTACAGCAATGTCATCCGGCTGATGGGCTCAGTGGAGGATTGTGCACATGCTGGATGGCCTGGGGGCAGTAAATTTAGGCCTGGATGTGCTGGGTCATGGATAAGGTTAAGAAAATCATGGCGGGGGATTTATGGCCGAAGGTCGGGCTGATGCCAGGAGCACGTGTGTGTGTATTTAAGTGAAGGTGGGTTAGAAAGAAAGTGACTAACACACAAAACGCACTCTCCTCTGACGAAGGACTGGGTTTCTGTCCGGCTCCGACACATGACGGCTCACTATTTGTTAGTTTCTCCCAGTGCAGGAATGCAGCTGTTGAAATCCTCTTCCAGCTGTAAGGCCAACTCCAGACCTTTTATTCTGAACACAGCTGTGCGTATTATTAGCCCTATAGTTTTGATGTAATTAACTGCCGTGCGACGATAGATGTTCATCACTCCATTATTTAAAAAAAATATATATCCATCCGGCTTCCAAACGCTTTCCCCGGACAGGGATCCTTGGTAAAAAAAATATCTTTATATTAAGAAGTCTTGCACAAATGCACAATTTATAGCTTTGATTAAGCAGATCAGGCAAACTTTGACTGGCGATTAAAACTTTAGGATAGAAAAGCGGTCAAATGTTGAGCCGTGTTGACTTTGGCGTCTGGCTGCGGAGCATCACCCATCACTCGGCGTTTTAGCGGCATCCCCAGAGCGCAGCCGCGGCTTTGCAGTCCCGGACGGGCGTTCAGCTCCTAACTGGGTCCCAAACTTAATTTTCTTCCAAACTGGCAGCGAAACCGGTGAAAAAATGTACAGCAACGCAACAGACTGGGAGGTCTTTAATGCTTTCCCGCAAGCTGCCCGTCTTTTCACCGGCCAAAACGCAAACCTCCAACCTTTCCCTTCTCAGCGGACCGGGATCCGTAAATCTCTCTATGTCCCAGATTTCATTCCTTCAACGGCAACTACTTTTCCAAACTACCGGGCTTACCCCTTTTTTTATTTTTGCTAAATAAATAAATAAAATAAAAATAATGCATCAGCTAGGCTTAAAGATGTGTTCCTTTTAAACGTTAGTATTCTGGAAAAAAACGGCTCAAAAGGATTATCTGCGATTTTCACCATTTTTTATGACATTCTTCCTTAATGCTCGCTCAGATGCATTTTGCTGTCTAAGAGAGGCATACACGTGTATTTATGCCGCGATTGGCCTTTAACCATGTGTCACCTCCCTACAAAAGGACCAGGATCTCTGGAAATTTGAGCATGTATCATCTTTAATGTAAATTATATCAGATATGATCAGATGAGCTGGCTTCCACAGCTTTGATGTCACCCAGCTGCAGATATTCTGTAAATGTTTTCCTTAGAAACCGGAAAAATTGCAAAGCACCGCGATTTTTTTTGTTCTAGGTTATCTCAAAAGCCCTGACAGGTATGGAATATTTATCATCCCTTTAAAATACCTTTGTGGTGCCGATTGTGCCATAATTCTTCTTAGTTAGTATTAAAATAAAGAATGTCTTCCTTATAAAGGCTTTTATTTTCGGTTCTTTCTTCCGAAATCTGAGTGCTAATGCATTAAAACAGACAAAGAAAATATTTTCTGCAATAGAAATTACAAAATACATATTGCTGTCCTGTGAACTGTTATATTTTTCATTTTGCATAAAACGCGTGGGAAACAGCTTATTATGCATGCGTCATTTTGTTATAATTGCACGACGCGGGACCCCAAATGTGATTCCGTTTTAATACATTTTTTTTTTAAGGTTTCTTCCTTTAGCTGGTGGCCTGTCTGCCAGGCGCATACGCTGTGATTCCGCCTGCGCGGTTATTTATAGGCGCATTCTGCTTCGGCGTGACGAGAAAAAGCCGCAAAACGCGCCTGTCGCCTTATCGGGGGAAATGTCACCCGCAAACAGCCCGCGCCTCATCCAGGACTTGCTCCCAGATTATGCGCGTTTTGCACCCCTGCACTAACTATTCGTCTTGTTTGTTTAACCTCTTTTTTCAGCATTTTTCTTCTCTTAACAAAATCACTTCATTTGTTTTAATTCCCCTTCAAGATACGCTCAAGTATGAATGGGGGGCGGCGTGGGCTTCCCGGAAACGCGCCGGGCCCGCGGTACCAGTGTGGGAAGAGCGCGCTTTTTATTAGTCCGTGCATTTCAGAGAGTGCCACAGTAAGATAAACACAGACACTCATATATTCCTGATCTGAAAATATGAAACCCTGTGTGAAATTCTGGCCACTATTTCTTTCGTTTCCATTTCATTCATTTTCGCAAGGCAGGACAAAGCAAAGCAAATGTAGCATGGTCAGGTGACCGAGATGATCGTGGATGTTCGACTGGAATGTTCTTTGAGGATGTCATGGCCATCCTAGATCCTGCGCCCCAGTATATGTGTGTGATATATATATATATATATATATATATATATATATACACACACACACACACACACACACAGAGTAAAACTCCCTCATAGTAATACTCCTTGAATACTCCCTCATTGGAAGCTGTTTTTATTGGTGGGAGCCTTCTCCAGGGGAGATCCGATCCAGTCCGGTCCAGTCCAGTCCAGCTCGGTCTTAGTGCAGCCCTATTCTGTCCACAGCATCACGAGGGAAAATCCCAGTCACAAGAGCCATGGTTGGGGTTCTTGCCTGCCGAAAAGTCTGTGACAAGTGATGTATGACCGCCACCCCCTCCTTCTCCACCCTACTCTCTCTCCATGACTCCTACCTCCTCCCAAAAAAACTGTTCCTGCACTGAGTTTCTCCCAAGGGGTGTCTGGGGACAGACATGTGAGGATGAGCTGACTGACCCAAACAGCGAGCACTCGCGGTACCGCGATGCCAACGCGCCACGTACATAGAAGTCGACATGGCAGGATGAGGCGAGGCTTTGCGGTTTGCAGGATGTCTCTTCTGTGATCCCGCTACCCTGCTCGTTTATCCACATTATTTTAGCAAATTGGATGGTTTGTTATTGGGTGGTTAGCACTGTGGCCTCACACTTTCATGGCTGAGTTTTCATGTCCTACCTCAGTTTGTATATAAACAGAGGGCCATTGTGTATTTGTGTGTGTGTGTGTGTGTGTGTGTGGATGAGACCTGCGCTGACCTGACATCATCTCCAGTTTATAGCTTTGTGCCTAATGGCATAGGGGAGAGTTATATTGGGAGAGACATAATAATTTAAATACAAAGGTCTATTACACGCCCCTTCCTCCGTCCCCCTTCAGTTCCTCCACCCTGCTTCGGCCCTTTGTTCCCTGGGATTGGCACGGGACGCCCTGCGACACTTTATTACGTAAATAGTTATGGGCAATGAGTGAACGGGCGGCCTGCTGTTGATTCACTCTCTGCGAGTGGCTTGCATGGCGTATGGCGGTTCTGTTTGACACCAGCGGGCCCGAGTCATTCCCCTCTGCTCTATAACCCTCTCCGTTGCACTGCCCCCCGCGATACGGATACCTGCCACGGTACGCCAAAGGCACTGACTCTCGCTGGCAGATTAGCGACGACATCGTTCTTTTTCTTAAGGGATCGCGGACGTCCGTGCCCTTAGCGGAAAAGGACCCGCCGCTGTGCTGGAGAGGGCCGTTTCATTTGCAAGAGTGTTTGAGGTACAGATTACTGCAATTGACTGGGGGCTTAGGGGCTTACAAAATAAATTTGTATTTTTACGCTGCCTGTTAGAGTGAAGCCTTTGGGGTCTGGAAACTGGATTCGTTTACCAGGCTGCATTCGTGGGGATCAGACTCCCATAATGCCATGGGATCACTTTCGCTTTTCATTATGTGCACAAACAAGAGGCAGAGAAATGTCTGTGAGGCCTGCCCTGCTCGGCGAGGAGAAAAGAGCCCGTGGCAGGGGAACGACTGGACCGGATGGGGACTTTAATTGGGGAGGGGGGTTTATAAGACGGCGGCGAGGATGAAAACAAAGCATAGCCGATTTAATTGCGAGAAACTTTCTCAGGGTGCCAAGTCAAGGGAGTGGAAACAAGGGCTGTCCGTCTAACTAGAACAAGGTTACCGAGATCCGGCAGTCTACTCCAGGAATAAGTGGACACCTTGGATGGGATGCCAGTCCATCACAGGACACACACCATCACACCGCTGGAGGACATCTGTGCAACACTGGGAGGAAGTGCCAACTCACGGAACCGTAGGGAGAACCCAAACGGCCAAACAGGCGGTGTAAGCTGTGAGTAACAATTAAACCACCAACCTTAGGGCATCCATACTCTGTGTTATAGAATATTCTAGTCAGATACAGGGTTTGCACTGCCAAGACCGTAGCCGTGTACCTAGTCAGAGATGCTGAGGAGTGGTAGGGCTGATACTGCATTGGTGGACCCTGTTCCTTGGGAGGGGTTACTTGGTCCTTTAATAATGAGCACGAGGGTCCTTGGGAAACACCCCACAGCTGGAGACTGATCCCAGGCAGCGATTTCAGTATCTTGACAAAACAAAGTCTGTGCAGTGTTAGGTCCTCAGTAAACACTGTTTTTAATTTCTAATCTGCCAGTGACAGCAGCATTCTGCACTGCCGATCTTACTGCTGCTTGGACCGAACCATTCCTTTACTTATGGGGGGGAGCAGTGGCCTCAGCTGTCCACTGGAAACACTATCATATCTCTTAGAGGCCAATGATCATAATTAGTGGGCCCCTCCCCCTCGTTGTTGCTTGGGCAGCACAAGTTGTACCCGCGGCCTTGCTGTCCGTGTGATTTATGATACAGCTGAGTGAAAAGCCTCCGTTTCTGCACTGTCTCACTGTGGAGAGGCACAGCACGTGCAGTGCATTGAGTTCAGATTGCCAGCTGCACTCCCCATCACCGTGTCATTTCTAATGCCAGGTCGTTAAATGTTTTCATAACTTATATTTATAATCTGGGTGCGATTTGGAACCTAAAAGTGGTTCGTCTGAGTTTCCTGCACCATACTGAGATGAAAATGTACACGATTAAAACTCAGACAGCTGCTGTCCCTCATTGGCTTTATGGGGCGTGTAACCTGAATGCTGTGCCATCAGGCCTCAGGAAACATCCTTTGGGTAAAATACTGGACCTACTGCAGTGCAATGCTATGCCATCATCCTTTGTACCGTGTACTTTTTAATTTTCACCGTGTTTACTTGTTTGCACAATATGTATCATCCTTGCATTTTCTCTGTCTTACACTTGTGCATACATAGTTTTTTACACTATACTGTATATATGCACAAGATCCCTAGGAGATCAATAAATCTAATCCAAACCAGTCCAAACCAGTCCAATCCAGTCCAGTCCAGTCCAGTCCAAACCAGTCCAATTCAATACAATCAAGTCCAGTCCGATACAACCCAATGTGTTCCCTTCCCTTCATTTTTCATACCACTTGTCCAGTCCAGAGTCACGGTAGGTCAATCAATCAAAGCCTTTACTGTCAATTCTGCCATGAGTCCCAGACATACAGAAAACTGAAACTGCGTTCCTCTGAGACCCACAGCCAGTGCATGGACAGCCGGCAAGAAAACACAAGTTTCAAAAATAAAAATGAAATAAAAATAAATACTCCGTACAAAACACAAATAAGGCATTGCAAATATGGTGGATCCACAGTGCAAAGGTGGATAGCAGTTTTTAGTGTTTTATAGTCTTTCTAGTATGTAGTATGTAATAACTACTCATGCATGTCGTATGGTGGATCCTCACTGCCAAGGTGCATAGCAGTGGTTTCCAGGTTTTACAGTCTTTCTAGTAAAGTAAAGTGGCTATTGCTGGATATGGGTAGCTGGGGGGTTACAGTTCAGACTTTTTTGGGGCAGTGGACTGAAGGGGGAGAGAGGGGAAGGGGTTCAGCATCCTGAGAGCTTGATGGATGCTACTGTTCCTCAGTCTGGTGGAGCAGGAGCAGAGGCTCCGGGACCTTCT
>JAODKN010000110.1:1241895-1257396 GCA_026774425.1 Petrocephalus zakoni
TTCTGAAAGTTTTTCCCACACTGCGAGAGAGAGAGAGAGAGAGAGAGAGAGAGAGAGAGAGAGAGAGAGAGAGAGAAAGAGAGAGAGAAGCAGATGAGTGGCATGCTGGCACCTTTTTGCAGCAGCCGGCGTATTTTAGAAGGAACCCTGAACCCCCCCCCCCCCACAAACACACCCTCGCAAAGCAGCAACACCTCTCATTATCAACATAACAAACATAGGCCTAAAAACCCTCTGCCGAAATAGGTGATCATAGTCATCATTGTCAGGGAGACACAGAATATAAAGAGCCACTGTTCAGTTGCGATACAGAATGTAAGGAATACTATGAATATCAGGGATGCCCATTCACAAGTCTGTGAGCATACTGCTCCGTTATCCACCAATCAGGAACCAGCTTTCATCACCCCAGTGCTATCTAGTGTCCTGGGGTTAGTGCAGAGCTCCAAATAAACTCCTTTATCTGAAGAAGTGACCCATGGTCTTGCCCGGTCTGTGATCTTGGACCATCACCCCTCCCCCTGTGAAAGCCCCTGCTACTCTCGCACTCTGCATCCTTACCTGCACATCCCCAAACTTGAGCGGGGGGGTAGAGGATGAGGCAGGGAAGTGTTTTATTACTTTTCTCTCACACAGATGAGAGTCTGCAGCATCCCTCTGTGGGCTGGGCTCTGTCCTCCCAGCAAGCATGTGGGGGGGGGGTGCAAGCTGACACCTTGAGGGGCCCGATGTGGACCCGGACTAAAGCCGTGGCCATCCGCTGCCGATCGAAAGGTCTGGTATGCATCGCATCTCCAGCTGACTTGAGTAATTTCTGCTCTTCTGATACTTACACCTGTTAGTCAGTCTCCTTGTAACAAGGCTAGAAGAACGCACTTAAATTTCGTTTCATAAATGACCCAAATATCAAATTAAAGTCTCATGCTTTGAGGAACAGTTTTAACGTTACTCGTAGTACAGTCTTATTGCAGTACCTTAACACCCCATAGATGGCATACAATTATATGACCATCCATCGACTATAAGCACATTCCTAATATGGGATTGCAGTATTAGTCTGGAGCGTATCCCAGGAATCACTGGTTACGAGGGAGGGGCCTACCCAGGTGGGGTGCCAGCCCAGTGTAGGGGATGTATAACGACTTTTATTTATATAGGAGACTTTGTACTGGTCAGAGAGGACAGGCGGTGAAGTGGCCAGCTGGTGTGAGTGGAGAGGCGAGCCCTACACCCCCCTGGGGGATTAGGAGCTGTCAGCGCATCTTCCCCAAAATCCAGCTTCTGACTGGCTGCACCCCTGCCCCCGTCATGGGACCACTGACCAGTCCAGGGAGCCTGGGGCGACGGCAAATTATGGCCATGCTGGCAGCACAGTTAGCAGTGGATTATGGTGAGGGAAGCAGGGGTTAAGTCCAGCCAGGACCCCCCCCCCCCCAGCCATCAATGGCCACCCCGACCCCCTCAGCCTGCCTGGGCCCTGTATCTGGGCCCGGCCTGACAGGTAGTGGGATTTTACCCAACGCTCCACACGAGGCCCAACAAGCAAAGCCAAGCGCAGCGGATTAGTGCGGGATTATGTTGTCAGAGCGAGGCTTGATGGACAAACTGCACAGGAATAAATTGCAATGTGCTCCAGGAGCCGCAACGCAAACAGGAAACCCCCCCCCCCCACACACCTCCCGTCAAGAATACGACAGCCGAAAGATCATTAATAATTTAGAAACACCCG
Organism: Petrocephalus zakoni; assembly: GCA_026774425.1. Lineage (NCBI taxonomy): Eukaryota > Metazoa > Chordata > Actinopteri > Osteoglossiformes > Mormyridae > Petrocephalus > Petrocephalus zakoni. The sequence goes on from JAODKN010000110.1 coordinate 1,243,625, forward strand.
CTCGTTACCAAAGCACTTCCAAAAATCAGTCCTGATGTATTTATCTGTGTATTTTTCTCTTTACCTGGCTCAGGGACTGTGTAATGTTACTCATTTCACAGCACTGACATGATTCCGGGGCCAGATAAGGCAGCGCTCACAGAAAATTCCCAGTTTTCCCAGTGCCTGCTCTGTTTCTCGTTACCCCACGGAATGGCAAAGTGCTCCCAGCTCTGGCAGGACCCCAGTGGGACTGGCGCTTGACAGATCATGGTTCTGACTGGTTTCGGTCAAAGTTAACATCCCCGAAAGTAGCTTTTAGTACAGTACTAAAGAGAGCTTAAGCGGCTTACGTGATTCAAGTAAATGTATCCACATGTTTAAAATGGGGCCCATTAATTACAGAGCGCCCCCCACTGGCTGTGAACCTGCCGTTAATCACCGCACCTCACCCCTGTCTCATTGGCAGGACGTGTCTGCTTGACGTCAACGAGCTACAACCAGCTGCGGCAACCTCCGTCTGGCTTCTAAAAAAGTCAGAATTTTGGTAATTCATTTCTCATTCCGAGCTCAGTGCATTCCGCAAAAAACAGAAAATTTATATAGCTTTGGTCATTATTAGTAAACTCATTCAAAAATTTTATCCAGTGACCTCTATGAGGTCTATTTTTCACTAGTAAGCAGTCTTGGCCTTCCTCAGCTCTCTAAATTTTTGATTATATGCGGCTAGCAATATTGTATACAGCCACATCAGTGCCAGTCACTAGACTGGGTTCTATATTTTTCATGGATGCTATTTTTCAAAATCATCCTGATCAAGATTAACACCGAGCTGAAGAGTTGGAAAGTCTCTGATTTAAAGAAAAGAAAATCTGGATGTTTAACTTCGGTCATTCACATTGTTTTAAATGGTCGGCATGCGATGATTCTCCAGCGGCATGTAACTCGGGCAGTGGAAGGCATGGATTGACATACAATCAGTGCAGTTTATGGGGTTTATGGGGTCCAATGCGATTAATTAGTTCCGTTGGTGTAAACAGCAAGGTTCAAGGTTCAATTAATGGTATTAATGAGTTGGGTATGTTTGTCTGCTGTAATTTTGTATCATTAGCAATGGGTGTGAGCAAGTCAAACAAATAAATATGCATCATAAACTGAAAAATGGCTCTGAAATGTAGTGATTGTTTGGTGCTTTGAATAAAAAAAAACATTTTTTATAGCATATGCTACGTCAATATTTCTTGTCAGTTACCAATTTTTTCATGCTTATGCAACTTATGTAATATGTCAATTATCCATTGAATGTTTCTGTTCAGTGACTGTCATTTGTTCTAAGCAATTAATTTTCATGGAATTCATGTTTCAAATTTCCTTTTAAAATTTTCAGCAACAAAGCACCTTTGCCCGGATCCATACTTCCTGTCCATGTGCCATACCATCCTGCAATTTGCTGCCCTTTTTTGTCAGAAACCACACAGTGTTTTAAATTCAAATCAAAACTGCAGTTTGACTGAAATTCCTTGATTGACTGACAACTCAAACATAGATAGTTGTAGAGATCACAAAGTCAGCTGTGGGGAAAAAAAGATTGCAATCCCAATGTCAGATAAACCTTTATTCCATCTCATTCCACCATGAAGCCCCGGTCAGTGTGTTATCTTAGCCCAGAAAAGCTGACACTGTTACCAATAAACAGCTTTTTTTTATGAATGGGAGAGTCACTCAGGAGAACCTGCAGTGTCACCCGGCAGCGATTACAGAGTGTTTTGCTCAAGAGATCTGAATTTAGACGTCGCATTTAGACAAGAGATCTGTGTCACTCAGCCCGGTTACCGGGTTAAAAATGGTCCCTGCTCTCGACTCATCTCGGACTTCAGGCAGCAAGACGGGGAGGAGTGGGAACAGGAGGAACCATAAGCCAACGTCCTCTTCTGCGAGGAGATGTTAGCCACATGTTGCTATCAGGAGCTGGAGATAGCTGAAGAATGCCTAGCTTGCATTTCTCTCAGGCGTATATACAGCTCATTCAGAATTTCTCTGACCCCCCCTGTGAAGCCCTTACTGCTGTGGAAAGCACTTTCAAACATACAACAGATATGGCCTAGTGTGTATATTTACAGTGCACTCTGCGATATCTGCAAGAGGACTTTTCGGATAGATGCTAAATGAAGGCCGTTAGCTTGACAGAAGTGTTTAAGTGTTGTTGTTTTTTTTTCTTTTTTTTTTGGCCATCGCACACGTGAGATAATCCTCTAGGGTTATGACATCCTCTCTCTGAATTTGCAAATTGGGATCAGGTGCTTGGCGGCCCCCTTTGAGGCAGATGATGCTAATTAGACAGCTGCGCTTACGACTTGGCTGTAGACGATTGTCTCGTTGCCTTCGCATCATTCGAGTAACTTCTAAGGTATAATGTGTGTGGCTGGCCAGGGACGGGGCATCAATGGGAGAAAGCAGCCAGAGAGAAACGGAGGAATCGTGCCAGGGAAACGTAAGGGGGCTGGAAGGAGGATCCCAGCCTTCTCGGGTCTTTCACGAAGGTATACAGGCAGTGTGACCTATGGGGCACCGTGCATTTCGCTCTGATTACCCCCCCCACCCCCCTAAGCACAGGGAGTCACACTTGATCCAGCTGTGTGGGTGTAGGCAGTAATGGTTCATGGGGGATGACTGGATGAAGGCTGGACACATGCTTGAGAAAAAATGGGGGACCTGTAGTGATTTGTGGAAACCCCATTAAGCTTTTCGTCAGGAAGGATTTCACAGGTGGACGTCCTACACTTTTCACTTTTACATGTGGCCTTCCTGGTAGCTAGTATGGCTAATCTCCTCTGCTCTCGCTCATTAGCACGGCACCGGACTCTGATTGGGTGTTTTTTTCTTCACCCTACCATTCCCTGCAAACCCAATCAAATCTGGTCTCCTGATCATCCTCTGTATCTAATTGGAGAATTCGCATTTGCATCGGTGCACTAGTATAAAAGTTCAAAATAAAAAAGTGCGCACTGGATACAATTTCGGGGGTGATTATGCTTCCAGACCACAGGAGAGCAAGTCTTTTATCGCGAAGCTGCCTGTTTGTAAACTGTCGCACGCAAAAGCAGGCTCTCTCTTGTGTCTGTGATGGGAAAATAATTGCCCGCTCGTTCTTATGCTTATGGGAAAGTCAGGAGGAATATTTTATACAGTCCAAAGTTTGTATTTTTGCTTTGCTATTTTTTGTTTTACTAGATATGGGCCTTCAAGCAAAGGTTTAGTTTTATTTTGGTCTTTAAGTCATATTCCCCCTCCAGACTACATTCCCCATCACCCACCTCTCCCATCGTGTGGCACTCCTCACTGGGTCGGAGCACCTGAAGTCAGACTGTCACCACGGTTACTGCTGCCGTGCAGCACCGCCAAGCTGTTTCTCAAGTGCACTGTCTCATCTGCTGTTCTCCATTGCCATTGGTCCTGGTGCAGAATGGCCGCCGTCACATCATCCAGGTGGGTGACCTCTACACTGTGGTGGTGGATGAAACGGCTCCCCATTGCTTCTGGAAAGTGCTACATATAGATGTAACTTTCATTCATTCTCGACAGTGCAATGTGTGAAAACCCCAGAAGGGCGGCAGTTACTGAGACGCGTCTGGAGTCACCAATTACACCACGTTCAAAGTCTTTTAGATCACACATATTATCCATCCTAATGCTTAGCTGCACAGGGACTTAACCTTTGACCCTGTCTGCATACTGTATATTTGCAGTTGCTGTTACATGATGCACTGTTTGGAGGAGCAGGCACTTTGCTCTGACTAGGTGTACCTAATATAGTGGCTTGTTTTTCTTACTTTTATCATCATTCTTTGAACCAAGGACTTTGTTTCCTCAGCCGTTTGTCTGGACGTCTCAGGAAATGTTCCTCAAGTGTAAAACTCATTAAAATTGAATTAAATGAACTGGAACCCAGTGAAATGGAATGTGCTTGTCGGTGACAACTGGAAAAGTGCTGAGATGAATTCTCTCAGGAGGAAGGCAGGCTGCCTGAGAGGTTATCAGAAGATGGCAAAAACAGCGGTGACAAAGCTAACACCCCTGTATCATAGTAACGGGATCTTTAGTTCTGAATATACATGCCCTCGGCCAGATGCCAGCACACTCTCTGCACCTCCGCTGCCCGATGAGACATGACGCTCTCCCCTAACAAAGCGATCTTCACACACCACATGGGGCTGACTTGGGGGGGGTGGGCATGGGGACGCAGGGGCTGGGGGACGGCCCCCAGCTCACTGACAGGCCAATTAGGAGGAGCAGAGGCGTTATCTCAGGTATGTACGCCAGATAAGGTGGGCATACCGCAGTTATAAATACAGACCATGATTGAGAAGGTCTGGACCTGGAGCACAGGCTGGAAGTGAGAAGCACCCTGATTGCTTGTAGAAACCACTGATGAATTGTAGAGATCGCTGATGAATGCCTTCATTGAAATCACAAAGGTCTGCTTAAAAAATAATTTTTAAATACTAAACACAAATTTTATTTTTCCTTTTAGAAATATAGTAAATGCTAAAACTAGCCTTGCGCCCGTAGCCTCCGGTATAGGAGACCCCGCGTGACCCTAAATAGGACAGGCGCTTACAGAAAATTGATGGATGGACATAATCTCCGCTTACCATTAACCACAACTTTCCATTGAATAAGCTGTTCAGTAAATCGACAAATAATATTTACAAACAGGATAATCCACCCATCAATCTTCCGCACACTTCTCTAACACAGGGTCACAGTGCTGGTGAGATACTGGAGAACCAGTCAGAAACAGGCATGACTATGCAAACTCCATACACACAAACTCAAGGTGGGATTCAAGCCTACAACCTTAGAGTCATGATGCAACATTGCAACCAACGGGTGCACTGTACCACCCAGAAACATACCACATATAATGCATATCATACTTTTTCCTTGCTTGTTTGCTTTAGTCCATCCAACAACCCAATCCCCTCTGTAAACAAATGATGCTGTGTCTATACGCAGGTCTTCTGACCCCCGCTGATAACTCGGCTCTCACCCCATTATTATTTTCATTGATATTACTCTCCTCACATGACAAAAGGGTAAACAGTAGCCGCGAGAGTCACATGTCTCTTTAAATAAACCACACTGTCTGATTATAATTTAATGGGATGGTTTTAACCCCCTAGGGCGGTAACCCCTAGCAAATGTTTGCTAGCCTCTCCTAGAAGGCTCCCCGAACTCGGCGCTGAGATGCGATTACGCCGCATACACTCCGACGAAAGGCCTCTGCGGGACTTTACATTTTCTCCGGTGCCTACTGTCTGTCATTACGTCTCCCTGGAGTTATTCTGATCCAGGGTCAGTTTGCAGTGAAAACACCGTGGGCCAGTGGTTCAGGTCTCAGAGGGCTGGCGTCTAGACCCCCGCCCGCCCCCGTCACATTCCCCGTTTCTCGAGGAGCGAGCGGAAAGCTGAACCATGGCAGAGGGGCGGGACGATGGCTCCACAAAAGAAAATAGACAAATTCTCCCACTTAAAAAAAAGGCATGATCCTGAACACCGGCCCTACGGGAGATGATGGTGGCCTGTAGCCTTTCTGGAATGATACAGTCATTCAGCCCCAGTGACTCACTCCCGTCGATGACTTTTCTCCAAGTAAATTGGGGCACGGAGGAAGGAAATGGTTTGTGAGTAAGGTGACATCTCATCAAGAACAGGATGTGAGTTACATTTAAAGAAAAAAAACTCAGACAAAAACACACTTGGGTTAGACTGGTGTATGTCCTTGTTTAAGAAAAATGTGCTGATTTTTCAGCCCTATGTTAAGTCATTAGTACTGGAAATCATTATAAACATTTATATACTGTCTGAAGATATAGCAGAATAGATTAATCTAAATGTTATACTATCCTTTTAAGGGGGTTTTATTGTTAAATTGCATTTTCCTTATTCTTTGCCTGATGTGTGACATTATTATTATGACATAATTAATAAGGAATATTTCTAGACGCAACTGGGGATTACAGAATTTACTGCCACCCCAGCTCAAGTAGGGATACCTTAATTAGATACAAAATGAACATCCGTGCCTAACTTAATGCACATCTACAAACAAACAGCCATCTCAGGTTTGAAGACGGCTTCATTCTCCAGACTAAAGCTGTACCATACTCCCCTCCTGACATTTTTCACATGACGAGCCTGCTTCTCTGATCCCGGAGAAACCGCGCTGAGGCCCGCCACATGAATTTCATTAGCGTGCAACGGCCAGAAGTCTCGTCCCGGCATCTCCTGCAACCTTCAAGGCAAAGTGTGCGGCGAACATGGCGCAACTGAAGATTTCATGAGCTGACACTGAGGGCCCGGCCCAACTGGGAGGTAACTCGATATCCCAGTGGAAGCATGAAGTCACCCCTTTGCGTGCAACTTGATAAGGGGGTCACCTGGGTCTGCCGAGCGATCTTCATTTGTTTTTTGGGGAATTCTTCTGGAGAATTGAATAATCTCCAGGTCATTCCATGTCCTCAAGCTAATAACTAATACCACGAAAGTTTCAGATTTGTCACATGCAAAGAGTCATCAAGACTTCAAAGTCAAATGTTATAGCTAGTCTGTTGGATTTCTGCATGTTAGAAATATAACCTTACTATATTTGCCCTAAATAAATATACCATTAAATCTGAGAGTTTAATATGTTATTGTCGGGGCTCGTTATGGTAACCGTGGATACGGCAGCATAGGCCGGAGAGATCTCACAATCTGGTTTTCATTCGTCCTCCCAGCTGTTTTCACCTGGGTCCCAGCTCTGCCAGTGAGACACCTCGTGGCGAGAGGTCATCGCAGCGACCCGCGGGTGACCCCCCGGTGAACTCCGGCACAATAACATTCGTGCTGCATCCTCGCTCCCTCCCACTATTCCCGCATTCGCTTGACGGGGAAACCGAGAGGATGGGGTAGTCATCGAGCGTCTCCGGGCCGGGAGGATTAAGCTGGTTGATGTTCCCCCCTTGAACCCTGAAAATTCTATTACTGTTGTTATCATAACTGAGATGACGCAGATAATCTTCGTTATTATTATTATTCTTTATTGCTTTAATTTATTCCTCCCTTTGGGGCTGGACCGCGTAACGAGGACCATACGGGGGAAGATCTGTGCTGCTACGACTTTTAACCAATTGTTTCTGAACTGCAGCGAGAGTCCAGGAAATGACTCTAGATTAAGGCTGCCATCTAGGGAGAGAGGGAGAGCCATTGTGTCGAGATTCGGCACAGTCATGCACCCACAGAGGGCCCGGAGGCCGGGGATATGGACCCAGATTCAGGTCCTGCTCGTTTCCAGACTGCCCAGTGTCCTCCGGCAGTCTGTTTCATTCTCTTAGACAACAGCATGACTCATTTGGATGCTTTAGCTGAGTTGTAGCAATGATTGTTGGTCGTCAGCCTCACGGCCAATATATTTCTGAATATACAGTGCAGGCCCTGCAGTGACCTGGGAAAAATCTTTCCACCAGTAAACTGACATTAACTAGAAGCTTGTAAATCTGACAGTAATATTTGTTCATTAAATACACAACATACCAGCATTTTACAGCTAACATTTAAAAAAGTTTTTTTTTAATAATGTATTTTTAAAATAAACTGAACACAATATTTAATCGGAAATAACATACCGAGGGTCATTTAATGCAGAAGGCATTGATATGCATTAATGACACACTACAGGTCTGAGCTAGCGGCATAGCGGCCACTGTAATAACGGGGGCAGCGCACTTTAAAGGGGCATTCTGCTGTCTTCTCCTTTCCCCCTCGCCAGTACTGTACGATGATTATCCCGTTTTCCTTTATCCACTCCACGCCACTACATTCTCCCTCTTAACAAGAGCTCAGGCTTTAACAGCTGGATTTAGGGAGATTTGACTGGAGTGGCTGTCAGCAGGGGAGCGGTAATCTGCAAGGCAGCGCCGGGATTAAAGGCCAGAGCCAGGTGACCATCAAGGAGGCGGGGCACAGGGGGCGCGGGGGCGGGGCCCCGGGGCTGGCCCGGGTCGCGAGGGCAAGCGGCCGCATTCTCGTGCGAGGGGGGGAGCGAGCGCGCGCACTAATCACCGGAGGATTAACGGGGGCTTAAACGGCACTACAGTCTAATGCCTGGGTGCGGGGACGGGACCCGCACAGCACCACATCCAAAGGAAGATGCCTGAAATTTAACGGTGAATATCACCACAGTAATATATAATGCAAATAATTCTTAAAATATTATAGCTTCATATATTATTTTCACATGAAATCTGTAGTTACATCATTTTTCTATGCGTGCAGAATATAGTCCTATTCCAGCCTTATACGTAATCTGTTGTTTTAAATAAATAAGTAAAATTATCGCGTATGTGTATTACATTTTGGGAGTTTATGTGCGTGAATGTGCTTATCTGATTCAGCCGTATTAAATCAAACCGTTGTTGCCCTTTGACAAATCACATCCACACGTCACACCCTTTGCATGTGTGCGAGAATCATTAATTAGACATTCCTGTGGGCCACCCACGGAGACATCCGAGCTCGATGCCCCCCACCTACACAAAATCAATAATGTTCATTAGTTAATAACGTCAGATAAAAGCACAGGATAGGCATGAAGCGGTCTCGTATGTACGACTACCTTAATATAGGGCCACAATAAAATAATTTCAAACACATTAAGAACATTACAGCACGGCACATTAACCGCTAAATGGACCGATGTTGCTGTATACTTGCGGCGTATCCAAAACAATCATATTCGGCATTTATTATATGTGCGATGCTTTAATTGAGTAATTTTGGCAGAAAAGGTTTTGGTTTAAGGATAAAGTACGATAAATCAGCCATATAAACTTCGGATTTATCAATTTTCAGAATAAATATGAATATGAATTCTGATCATGATCTATATACCGTCACTAGTTCTGGTACAAAATAAATTAACACACGCACACGTTTGTATTTCTATCTAATCTAATTTCTATGGGAAAAGCCATAATCCGAATCACGACACCCTTAACCTTCACCATACGTAACCGAACCAAATGCAAGACTTTTGGCAATTAACTTTTTGATCGCATTCACAGATATTTAAAAAATGAAGTGTGAAGTATTGATGTCCGGGCGCTGACCTCGCCATTCATCGTTTTTTCAGGATTTGCTATAATTCTGAGGTCTTTTTCTCCTCACAATTATAGCAAAACCTGTACACACACGCACGATAAAAAGAGAACGTCCCAACCAACCTGTTCATATTGTACGCGAAAGTACCGTTTTTAAATAAATAGAGCATTGCTTTTTGCCAAATTTAATTGAAAAAGATACCGCATTAATATCACCTGACTACATGTGCAGACTGTGCTGCACATGTAGGCTTTATGGTAGCCTGCCATATGTTAAACATATTAAGCTTCTCAAACACAGGAAAACGTGTGCCTGATGGCAGGGAATGCCAATCAAAGAAGCCTATCCCCAGCCCATTGCAGCCAGAGTGCCCGGGAGAGAAGGCGGAGCCAGCAGCCTCCCATCCCAGGCTAATGAATGAGCTGCCTGAACTAAACAAACGGGCTCTTGGGAGATATACCTCAACCACCTTGCTAATCCAGGGAGTCCCTCTTATCTGAGTAAAGACCCCCCCCCTCCTCCCACCACCACCACCACCATGTGCAGGGTAAAACAGGAAATGTGGATTATGGGAAGACATATTAAAACCAATAGTGGGATTATCTGATCCACAATTTTCATGTCATAGTCTGGGTTCCAACACTGTGAGCTGGGGCATTGTAAAAGAGGGGAAAAGGGGGATGATTCCAAGGGCCCAAAATCTCTAGCACCCCCCCCCCCAAGTGGTCATGAACCAGATGTGTTCTTTCTTCAAAAGAAATGTATATATAAATTATACATTGTTATATAGTTTATATGAAGGACCCCCGTGATAAAGCACAGCTTGAATGACTTCCATAGCATTTCCTGTCCCCAGTCACGTGCAGATTAATGGTAAGCATGTTTCCAGTAGCCCTAACGTGCCGGTTTCACTTGTCCTGCTGCAGCTGTTTGCGTTGGGCTTCCTGCAGGACTCCGGCCGGCTGGACTTTGTGTCTGTGTGGCAGAGGCCTGCTTGTCGCTTTCCTGCTGTCTGTCGGGTTTGGCCGCGTTTCTTCATTATTTGGTCATGGCACTTGAGAACAAATGTATGGATGACGTTCGGGGCGGGGGGGGGGGGGGGTGGGTGACGAATGAGGATCCTTTCCCTGGACCCTGGTGGTGTCAGAGGAACAGGAGCGTAGCATAGGGGTGTGTGTGCATGTGCGGGGGGGCATGGGGTAATTTGTGTGGGCGCCCCCGGGGATCGGCGCCATTCATTAGACAACTTTATGGGGAGTTAAAAGCCCCGTCCTGGATGGGACCCCCCCTCCCCATAGCCCTGACGCTGTCCAACCTCGTGTCAGGCTGTGCCAGGCCACGTATACATAAAACACAGTGCTTGTCCATCCTTAACCCCGCTGCATATTTGAGCGGGGCCTGCATCTGGAACATAAATAATTTAGAAACACATTAGCCCACTATGATATGGGGGCCATTACATTATGCTGGTGCAGTCACCCCGATACCATCACTGCCATTTTTCATGAAGATTGTGTTGACTGCTCCAGTGCAAATACAGAACTACCTGACACCGGGAAAAGCCTGGTTATGGCACTGCGCAATAATTCTTATAATAAAAGAAAAAAATTTAGCATATGAACACACTGTACGAATTGCCATTACTATTTGTCGTTTTGCACGGCAAAACAATATATAAAACACAAACTTCACATTGTGACTGTTAAGGTTTCTGTCAATTTTATATTAATATACTGGTCTTTGCAAAAAATAAATAATACATTTTCTAATTGTTATTGGCTGGTCAGATAGCTCCACAAATGCTCAGTTATGTGTGAAACTGCGACCAACCAGAAAAGCCAACATGTAGAGAACCTGGTGACGCTTGGCACTAGGTGGATTTGGAGGACGTGGTGGAACTTGTGCTACATTCCATGTGCCTCGGAGGTTGGAAGTTGGAGCTGGGAATGAAGTGACACTCGAGTTAACCGCGTTCCACTGCGACAAGGCAGAACGTAACACCAGGGACCTGTTTCAAACCCTGGTCCCAGACGGGTGAGGCAACGATGCTAACAACTGCATCACCCACAACCCATTACATAAGGCACAAATAATACATACGTGCTAATAAACAGTGTATAACCACTGCTTTCACTTCTGTTGACAAAGGCTGCATCCATCTTGAATTCTGAGGTTGAGTTGTAAAGGTTCCCCTGATTATCCGACATGGAACTTACACTTAGGGAGCACTTAAGGTACCAGTTCAAATTTCCGACTAGGAACTCAGAATGTGGCATTAGCGAGAACCTGGCGAAACTGAGCACTAGATGGTGCATTTGGAGGACCTGGTGGAATAGAGAGCTAGACAGTGCATTTGGAGGACCTGGTGGAACCGAGCGCTAGACAGTGCATTTAGAGGACCTGGTGGAACAGAGAGCTAGACAGTGCATTTAGAGGACCTGGTGGAACAGAGAGCTAGACAGTGCATTTGGAGGACCTGGTGGAACCGAGCGCTAGACAGTGCATTTAGAGGACCTGGTGGAACCGAGCGCTAGACAGTGCATTTAGAGGACCTGGTGGAACCGAGCGCTAGACAGTGCATTTGGAGGACCTGGTGGAGCACAGAAACTGGATGCATAGTAACATAAGTAACAGTAACTGGATCCCACTGGAAAAGATGACATACTCAGAGATCCACACACACTGGCAACCACATGAAAGTTACTGTTTCTTTTCTGTCCATTTTGAAAAATCACTCTACATCAGCCTGGGGCTTTTCCTGTGATGGATGGCCCTTCACAAGTACACACATTGGCGCACACCCATCATTTAATTACAGAGAAACGGACACTTAACCGTGTGCTATTCATTACGACCAGAGACACAGACCTGCATTACATCCCCATTTTAACTACCACTGTCATATGTCATAGGAAACTTTCCAAATAGTAGAATCCATATGGACAGCTTTGGTCTGATAATTATATTAAATTGCTCCTATCCCTATTTCCCAGTGAAAAAAAAACTCCATAAAGCTCAACATCAGATGATAAGAGATTAATTTTTACTAAAGGACAGAGACAATGAAAATTGCCAGATGAAAAATATTCCCTGGATTTGGAGGAAGGAAATAGTTAATAATTGTGCATAGCTTTACAGCAATTAATATAACTGCAATAAGTCACTGTACACGCTTACAAATCAATGTATTAGAGCTCAGTGTTTCCCCTTTTAACGAGTGGTCTATTGGAACATGCAGAATCCCACAGAAAATATCCCCTAAAATACTAGAATCACCCTCAGGATTATTGGGTTTACGGTAAAGAGGGAAAGATTAGCATATAAGGCTTTCTAAGCGAAAGGCATTTTACGTATAAATCCAGAGGTAGAGAGGTTTTAAATGGCAGCTGCTCCGCATTGCCAAACCACCGATGGGTCTTTGCATATAGACATCCAGGGTCAGGAGTACTGGTAGGGAAAGCCTAGCTGAAGTTCGATTGGAAGCCTGCAAGGGATTCTGCCGCTTTATTTCACTGATCCGATGGATGTAGATGGATAACAAAGTCAGGTGGGAAATCCCAAGACTAATCAGTGGTCCCTCTGTGCCCGCAAGTCAATTACTACCTGGTTAAACTGATTAACATGACTGGTGGGAACCGGGTTCAAGCAGGCAGCCCATGTTAATCCCTCTTGGTGTGGTTCTCCATCACTGTTTTTCAGCTTTCTTGAAACCACAAACAGCAGAGCAGGTGCAGGCTGGTGGTCCAACAGCCGGTGGTCTCTCCACGGGCTTCAGTGGGCCTCCATGAGTCCGCACGCCGCCCTCAGAGTTTATGAACTTCTCTCTTACTTTATATGGAGCTTCCTAGGCCACAACTCAAAGCTGTGTGGTTCAGAACCCCGTGAATGCATGTGGGTACATATTAGCGATGGTTGGCTACTCTGTATCCCAGGATTCCTGCATTACTCTCTGGATGCCAGTGGCCCTTAGTTGCTGGGCCGGCTGTCCCTTTTCGGGGGATCCTAAGAGGGCCCCCTACCAGGAAAATTGATTATTATTTCACTTCCTCCACAACGCAGTTAATTCAGGGCCCTAAGCTACTGTCCGTTCTGCCTATGGCTGCTTAATTGGATAAGCGCTTGACTAGACGGGTGGCGAACAGCGTATCTAATGAAGAAACATCTGGTGTGAAGCCTCTACAACTCAGTGCTGTTTTAAGATGGAATTTACCACGTCATCCAAAGACACCTCTCACCACCTGATTCGTCGGTATAACTTCAAAAGCTAAATTACTAACCTCTACCTTTTTCAAGTTCACGTCTCAAGCATTCTTTGTCGCGTGCGCAATCGTACGCCGCACGCGTGCGTAGTGAGATGCTGTTCTCTCGGCTTCTAGAATTGCACTTGATGGGAAACGCGTAAAACAACGAAAGAATAGTATGGAGCTATGAGGGAAGATTAGATTAATAAATTAGATTCATATAAAAATAATATATCAATAAAAATAAAGTGATGCAAAATAGAAAATCACACTGGTACTTTTTGTTTTTTAAGGGAGCTTCCTAGTCAGAAGTGGCGTTTCTTCACGCAATGCCCCCGCGGGGGGCGGCCGGGGGGGGGGGGGGGGGGGGGGGGGGGGGGGGGGGGGGGGGGGGGGGGGGGGGGGGGGGGG
>JAODKN010000110.1:1260149-1271674 GCA_026774425.1 Petrocephalus zakoni
TGCTCCACCTGCGTTTACCATCTTGTAAATGAGCCGGGTTAAAAAAAAGCGACCGTATATCCGTCAGTGGGGACCGGGGGGCAGAAGGGGGTTTTGGAATCGGAGTCCGGTGCACTCGCATGTCCCAGAACAACCCTCTCCCTTGGGGGCCGGGAAGACAACATTCAAGGCCGAGTCTCAGCCAAACGTCACCCGGGCCTGCCATGTCATGCTTTTGGTCGACGCTTCGGAGTTTGCCATTTTTTAAAACTCAGCCAACTCCCCTGAAGCCGAGAATGAACACGCGGCAAAGCCCAGGAACGGGCCTGCCGTCGTCGGGGCTCGTGGGCGGGAGGGGTAACACCCCTGCTACCCAGGGCCGCCGGCGTTTGGTGTGGCCTGCGGGCAGGTCTAGAGGGACCACAGCGTTCCCACTAGGGCAGAAAAGATATAACAGCAGCCTGGGTTGGGATTACAGGGGTCACGGGGGATCAGGCAAGCCTTCCTCTCCAGCTCCAGAGAGAAAACAAATATTAATCACCAGAACTACTCAAGTCACAAAAGTCTGGGTCTCAAGTGGGTGTGCCGGCGGAGGGGGGCGTCCCACGGACCAAAGGACGGAGTGCTATGAGGAGTAATGAAAGCTTCCGGGGGGGGCTGGGTCTGGGAGCTGCCAGGGACGTGGGGCGGGCTGGCTCCTCAAGAAGAGGACTGGAATTCAGCTTTGTTTGGCTTCCCCCAAGATTGGCATGTCAACCTCCCGCATCGGGGGTCTCGGGGGTGGGCCCCGGCGGAGCCGCTGAGCTGGGCCCCACCTGCGCGCGGCGGCGGGCGCCATCTGGCCCCCCGCGTGCGCCGCTCCTCCACCCCGTGCCCGCCCGCCCGCCCGCTCCCTGGTGCCAGCCCGCCTTGTTTAATGAGCGCATATGAGCAAACAGAGCCCTGCCAGGTGGCGCCGTCGGGGCCATGTGACCAGCGGCTCAACCTCGCTGTTCAAACCCAGGCCATCAAAGGGGCCCGGGATTTAGAAAGTAACCAAGGCGTAATCCTCCCCCTTATTGGTCTCATTCATATTGAAATGCGTGATCAGAGGAGCACAGGCGCCTAATCTCGCCAATGAGCAGCCCAGCACAGCTGCGGGGATAAAGTTGGGGTATGAGACCATCACTTTATTAGAAAGCTAAGGCCCCCGTGATTGGATTAGGAGGAATCGAAAGGAAATGTCATCTTACTTCATGCGTCCTGGGCAAGGCCGCTCGCTCTTTGGCTGATGCGTTTCAGAGGGGGTTGGGTGGTGATAGTGTGCGGGATGGGGGGGGGGGTCCCGGTTCACAAAGGGGAGCGGGGGAGAGCAGGACAGACCCCGCGGCCTCACCGTCTGGGCTCACGCTTGATTCCGACTTGGCCTCCCGGCGAGCGACTGTCTGGCGTTCACTCGCCGTTGTGGCAAGTGTTAGGCGGAGAGCTAAAAGCTAGAATTAGCTGCCGACTTAAAGGTTTTTGCTGAGTCCCGTTGGTGGGGACTGCGGGCCTGTTTAAGTGCAATTGAATGCAGCTTAGTGGGGATCAGCAATTAGCCTCTTGACTGTAACGTTTTTTTTTTTTTCTGCACCTCACTCTCCAAAATCGGGCTAAAATCCGCCATCACACCGTTTTTTCCATAACGGGACCATTACAGATGTATGTATAAAACTGCGAACATTGAGAACATGCTCTGTTTCTGAAATGTGGGCTTTGCTATTCGAGTCAAGGTTTTAGCATATTGCACATTTCGTATGTGGAGGTGCTAAAGGTCAATGTCATTGAAACCTATTCAATAATTTGTAACTTGATATTCAGGATAGAACTCCTATATGACCACTGACATTCCTTCAAACTGTTGGCAAAGTTGTTGTAATTCTGAAATGAGCAGTGCTGTGTAGCTAAGATGGCTAATGAGGTCTTGCTAGCTGTGCTAACGGGGTGGTAGCAATGTCTCTTCCACTTCTTTGGCCATTTGGTCTGTCTAGAAGGTCTGGGTACCATAAATCCAGTATGGAACACGTCTTTTGTTCATGTTGAAGCACAGTGTCGGACTGGACCAGGCCAGGTGCTTTAAGAGCCTGATATAGGAGTCTAGGCACAGCCTGCCACCAGTGTCCATCCACACCTGAAGAGACGTTTACCTCCCACTGAACAGCTAAGAAGAGCTGTCTGAGAAACTCCCAACTGCAATGCACACACCAATCAGTCTCCTAGCCTTCGCCGGACGAGTGTTTGAAAGCCCACTGAAATATTAACGGGGTCGTTCCCAGAGTATGGCAGTCGATAAAGGACTCTATCAGTTTAAATGAAAGGGTTTGCCAGAAGTAATCTGGACTTCGCCCTTAAAAATGGCAGAGAATTATTATGCATTCAAACACCAGATACGCAAATACAATCAAGGGCTCTAAGCTCGACCCACCACTCCCCCATCGTTTCTCACTCTTCACACTGCGGTTCCAAGAAGATATATATATTTTTTAGCTCTCTATTCCACTAAATCAACGATAAAAACGTGCAAGCTCGTTAACAGGGAATTGGTCATTCCCCATAATTCCCAGCATTCACGTCTTACCCCGATTAGCCCCGAGGCGCTAGCAGGGACACCTCTGCCTTGTGTTCTAATCACTTCCCCGTCTACGGAAACCGAGGCTCGAACCATCCGGGACAGCGACCCGAAACACTGCCACAACCGTTACTGGTACTGTTCCAGCTGTTGTGCCCCCCCGCCCCATTCTGAGACCAAGGTGAGCAGTTCACACGTCGAATGCATTAGCGTTCCAAGGTCCCTTTTAATCCGCCTTAAGTATGTTTAGAATTTCCAGCTAGCAGCCCTTTCAGGAATCCCTGTACAAATTCAGCCTGCCACGTTATTAACTGCGAGCGGTTCAGCACTTGACATCTTATTTAAAGCTTATTGAGTGCGAGGACTTTGTGCCAAGCAATTTCACAGTTATTTGCAATAGATAAACCTTGGATCTGGAATCAGAGAATTTTAATCCGACAGTGGTAACTGTTACCACTGCTAAAGCCCAAGGTTTTCAATTGAATTAATTCTGCGCATACACAAAGTGTCTTGCTGAGTGAGATACAGTTTAGCACTAAGTATTCTTCACATTTGATGGCCATTTACCTAATAAAATCTTTCGCCCGATCATTCTAGTGACGTCATTAGCTAGGTACATTATTTGTATGTTTTCCCGCCGTTTGTTTTGTGTTTTCTGACAAAATGTCGGCATCTTCCAGCCATGCGTGAAACAGGTGCCGCAATATCTTATTCGTTAATCTTGGTACAATACTTCCTGACAGACGGAAGACTCAGACTGTACAGATTATATATGAGTATATATGTTTTATTTTCCAGCAGCTTGCATATGACACAAATACCAGTCCTTAGCAAGACTATTTCACGCAAACCCAAGTTAAGCACTTTGTGACATGCAATTTTATGTTTGGAGTTTTGTTGCATATTTAATAATCAAATTATTGATAATTCGGTACGATTTTAGTTACCCATCCTGATCCTACTGTATTGCACCATCCATATTATCGACCTGCACTGGGCACATTATTTTAATTTATGTACTACATTGTCTTGATTGTTTTGCACGACACTCAAAGTAAATTCCTCGTACTTGGCGATAAATAAACGATTTAACGGTCCTAATGAGTAGCCTATGGGTGCCTAACACCAGTTTGTGCCCCCCGTCGCCGTACCGCGGCGTCCCCCTCGGACTGCAGGCTCAGCGGCTGGGCGGGGGGGTGCCCCGAGGGGGTGCCATTCAGGGAACAGGGTGGGGGGACCTCAAGGGACGGGCTCCAGTTTCGTTTTGTCGCGTTAGATTACCTCGGAGGGGGCCGATCCTGGGCGCGCGGGGCTGGCGGCTTCACGGGAATCCTGGGCAAGGGCGCCTGCCCTGGGAAACCCCCGGGAGCCGCGCGACGCTGGCGTGCCGCTGGACCCGGGCTGCCGTGCCCGTAAAGTTAAAGTTACCCGCGACCCGTCCCCGGATGGTTCATTACCCCGAAACGCGGCGTGTTCCTGGAAGAACCCGCACCTCCATGTGCCAACCAGCGCCGAGTATTCCTGGACGAATACGGTCATACTGTATTCTTACCTACATAATTTATAGTTCTGTAAAATGTGTTCGAATTCGGGAGAATGCCGCAATATTTGCAACTATACTGGGAATCGCAAAGGTCACTTTTAGCATAATAATAATAATAATAATAATAATAATAATAAACTATGAACTTGATTAATAGAACAGTTTTAATAGTCTTTTAAAAATGATTCCAGCCCTGTTAGTCTGATGTAAGCTGGGAGTTTGTTCCATAAGCAGGCAGCAGGACCACCTAAGGTAGCGTCATAACTGACGCATTTTCTGATATTCAGTCAGTTTAACAATAGCTTATATTTTTTGAGCGACTGAAATTTAATATTATTTTTAAAAATGACATTAGGGCGAGATTGATACGAATTCTACACAACACAAGAGCACTCTTTCAAGTTCTTTCTCGAAGTTTAGTGCCCTTGACCAATCGCACGCTGAATCACTCAGGAGGCTTCCGAAGCTGCAAGAGTGACCTCTAGTGTCAACTGCTGTTCACTGCAGCAAATCATTAAAAGCAAAAACACTCCGACTTAGAGAGCCATTCAACCTGAGAATGTTAATGCTATGCAAAGCACATTTTATTGGAGTAAATAGAGTTTATATAGCGTCATAAAACCACATATATACTATGTATACAACGAATGCTATTGGTGTACAATTATTCAATTATATTTAATTATGAGTGTAGAGACTTTATTGTAGATTTAGAAGTTAATCAGCTGAGAGTTATTGTTTTTGTATGGTATTATCAGTAAAGAGGGCACATACACCAGTGTTTGACTTTGATGCCCCACACAATACGCACTCTGTCGTGTAGAAGCATCACAAACATCTCTTCTCAGGATCTGCGTGGCGGCGAGTTTAAAGCTTTGACAACATGAGGTGTTAAGTTAGTACAGCGCAATTAAAGGGGATTTAGGTTCGGATTTATACGAAGCCCTAGCCTCCGTGGGTCATGGGGCCCTGGCTGGAAGCCTAAAGTGCATGCTGGGGCTGGGGGGCTGGGGGGGGGGGGGGTCCCTGTGCGTTAAACAGAACTGCGGCCCTGAGTTGGCCCAGGACTACAGCACTCCATGTGGCAGTCAGACCTTCACACACCCTTGAGGCTACTCTTTTTGGGGGTCTGACCTCCCCCATACAGGTACAGGATTTTGGCAGTCCTTCCACTACAGATTCTTTGCCTTTACTGGTGCTCACTTTTTCCGGCACCCGTCACAAATGCACATCTGTGATGCTTTGCATCTGTACCCCGGGCGTGCAAAGCGTCTCTTCTCTATACTAAAATATATTGTATATGCCAGTATTACAACCTATTGCACATCTATATACTTTCACAAGTACCTGATGGTATGCCACTTCTGTCTATCTGTTTTTTGTTATTTTTAACCTTAGTTATTCATTTTCATCTATATATATTCTTTTCAACTTCATTGTGCTACTGAATAAATACCCCCCCCCCACACCCCTACAGGGATCAGTATAGTTCTATTTTAATCCTAATCTTAACCTTCCATGCTGGCGGCCCATCGACAGCTCTACGGACGATGGCGTGTCCGCTTTTGTGTCATGTGACCCCTCCTCACGAAAAAAGCCCCCCGTTTATCGATCACTCCTGCTGCGCCCGAGTCCGTCTGAGGTGAAGCCAAAAGGCAGGGGCAGAACAAAGTTCTTTCGGGCTACTGATGTGGGCTCAGCTGCGATCTGGACGTCGCCTTGTAATTACCATCTCTTGCACAATGAAAGGGACGTATGTTGAAACAGAAGCAGAGCACACATAAGCCTAAAGGGGAGACTGAAATATTAAAGGCCCTTTGTTTCATCTGTGTAATAAGGGATTGTTGCAAATGCATATCCTTCTTTAATATTGCCATTACCTGCCTTTAATTGTACCGACGTCTATAAAACAAACGCCGGTTTCTAAGGGTGAGTTTGCGTGGTTGATTTTCGCAGTATTTTCACACACGTCGATGGGTGCGATCAAACGCGTGCGGTCGGGAGTTGCATCACGGCCGGGATCACCTGCATGCTTCAAACGTGGCTTGCTCCGTAGCGGCTGAGTGGGAGTATCCTGATATCCCACGGTTCGAGTACAATGCCCTGATTGTCTTGCTTGCGATGCTGCAGGAAGGTCCTCCAGTGACCGGCCCTCGGCATTTCGGCCCGATTGCGAGCCGGCTGGCCAGAGGTGCTATTTTCTCAGCAGCAAATGACACGCTGCATATCGGCAGATTTATTTACCTGGTCAAGCTTCTTTCCGTGTGAGTTATCTCTCCGTCTCCAAAGGCACTTCCTCTGTTTTCTTTTCCCTCTCACAAAGAATTCCGAATTTCCATGACCTGCGCTCCCCTCTGTTACCGAAATGACACAAATATGCAGAAAGCATCTCTAGTATTTGATGAGGGTCCATCTAGCCATAGTCAAAACGTTTCTCCTGCAGAGGAGATACACTGACTGTAAGGCCGGTCAAACCTCAAAGCAGATGCAGACATATACATGATGTGCACCTACACATTATTAGTGACTTAGGAATGCCTGCTCACCAAACAGCATCTCTTTGGACAGCAGGAGGGAGCCTGACTATCCAGAGCAACTCAGCACAACCCTGGAGGACATACACACTCCATGGAAACAGTGTGGGTAGGATTCAAAGCCCACTGGAAGTGTGAGGCAACAACATCACCCACTAAACCAGTGTGTCACCCCTCTTTGGGGATAGTGATATTGGAATATTAACTCCAAATCACAAGTTCTTATGTGGGGATTCTATTTTTAATCAGGAGAGATTTTGGGCCCCGTGAAAGCATTTCATATTGGGTCCCCAACCCAAACCAATCCAATTATGGTCCAAATATTTTAGGGCCCCTATCACCCAAGGACCATTTGAATTATCCTAATTTCCCCCATATGGTGACTCTAATCACCTAAAGGGGTAATGATTGCAGTAGGATATATCAAAATGTATACATTTTTTTAAGTAACAAGTAACTTAAAAAATCAAAAATATCATATAAGCTACATTTGAGGGATTTTTGCGCTGCATCCTTCCCAGCCTGGTAGTCCCAAATTACTCATTAAATGTCTATTCTCTGGAATACGGGACATTTGGAATGCTGCAGGATAAAATGGTTACTGCGTTCCCATCTATTCCACAGAAATCTGTTTCCCGACACCGACCCGCCTACGTCCCGGCGCTGCCGCGTGCATCTCGGCTCCATCGCATTCGCTGGAACACCGGACGGGACGTGGGGTGGATTTGCTGATTTATGCCCACGTGCCGGGGAGTCGCCCGCCACGCGGAAGCTATAGCAGCCCAACTCTGTCTGCACCTCCGCTCTCTCGTCTGTTCCCGTGGCCTGTCCTCCAGCTAGCTCGGCTCCAAGACATGTCAGGAGCGACCCGAATGCACCCCCGTCTGGGAACACATCACGGCTGCACCCAGAGAGCCAACAATACGAGCCGTGGATCCCGGCCCAACGCAGAAATCATGCGAGTGCATTTGATTTCACCCCCGAATCATAATTAATTGCAGCTCCAAATGAAACTTGGAGTATAGCATTTACTACAGTCACATTTTTTAAAATCTTGCATGAATTGGATAATTAAAACAAACGATCCTGCTCAGAGGTTCAAATAATATTTGAGGGGTGGATTCTGGTGCAAAATTGGAAGAAAAATGCTCGCGGCTGATTAGAAACAGATCCACGAGGAGCTGCTCTAGTTTTCTTCAAAGTCAACAGAGCTACTCTAATATTTTCATCCATCTATTTCAGACAATTGCTTGTCCAGGTGGGGTTAAAGTCACATGATGGGGGTTAGGGTTTTATGTATAATCTTATGTAAACGAGGGCCCTTGATAAGTGCAGGGCCCTCTGAATATGCCAGGCTATCCATGCCCCTCTGAAGGCTCTGCAAGAAGAACACGCCCCAGATGGTTTTCAGAGATAACAAAGGTAGTCTGTCCTAAAACTTTTTTTAATGACCCATATGAAGGATTTGGTACTGAAACAGAGACGTGCTACATCGCACCCTAGATAACGTAACAACACCAGCTTTATTCTCTTTGAGGTGCCAGTAACATGCTTTCATGAGTAGGATGTGGTAAAATATTCCTGTTTATACCAGGATCATAAATGATTCATCAAAACTAAGCAAAAGTAGACTGGTGTGATATATTAGTGCCAGTGGAACACCAGCAGTAATGGCCGCCTGACTTTCCTCCCGTAAAGGAAATATGGCACCATACGGTAAGGGTCACCATTTTGGGTTTTAATCTAGCAGTTATCCTGTGTAGTGTAAATGACTAACTAAGGTTAATCGTTCTCGTAGAAAATAGTAATCACCAGCACCCCCTGGTGGGGGTGCAGCACCTTATCATCATAAAACAAAATTAAACAATAATGCTAAAATAAATAATACAAAATAAATTAAATATCAATTTAAAATGTAAGCACTGGAACTAATGTGATGTATGCTTCTGGAAACAAGGTATCCGTCTGCCCTCTGATGTTGTACTTGGGCGTCACACATTTTACTGTAAAATGTAGGCCGAGGTCTAAACACCTAAAATTGTAATAAAGGCACCATCCAGTCTTATGTGGGATGAACAATGCATTGTGGATAGTACCTCACTAGGTCACTCAATGAGGACACCCTGGAAAACGAGGCTCTGTCGTTGCTCGTCATCTGTTCTCAGTGCTATTCAGATTCAAATTTGACTGCTTGACTGCCACAGTAAACATAAAACTAATTAAAACGATTCAATCTATTAAAATATATTGATCTCATCCTGCTTGCCCCCTCCCCCTTCATTTCTTTCTGCCGTTATCCCGGTATACACTAACAAAGACCCTCCAAGGTGTCGGTTTTAAGCCCCGCATTGAGCGAGGAGGGGGACGCGGAGTGACGGGAGAGCACGGCGCACATCGGGATCGTCAGCCCAGCCTCGATAATCCACCTAAAACCGAGTTTATCCAGCAGCGCACCAGGACAAACTTCCTGCACTTAAGTCCCGTGTTTAAACAAACGAGAAGCGAGGCGTACAGACGCGCCGTTCCGCTGGGGACGCAATTTGCACCAGTGTCACTAACTTAAACTCCCCCTATTAGTTACGGAGCGGTTCTCGCGTTCTGTCGGTTGTCGGCGTCTCCTCGTTTTCATTCTCGTCCCAGAGTGTTTGTGGTGAGGCCATCCCTGGTCTTGCCACATCTGCTGCAGGAAAATATCTGCCCATACTTGGCGATGACTTCTCCATGTGCCCCTTAGTATTCATTAAAGGATTTTCCAAGGTGAACTTGTAATTACCCCCTTTCGTCATTACTGCTTTTGTTTATCATAGTTAGAAGGAAGGAACAATACTACCCATTCTCGCGACGGCACGGGAGTCACTGCGTATTCATTTAAAATTTTTTAATTTTGCAATAAATCCCACTTAGTGGTTCTGATTCTGATCCATCTGTTAATCAGTCATTAAAGGTTTTTCTTCCTTTATCTTGAGACTGTGCTTTTGAGGTTGGTTCGGCCTGAGTTACGCAAATAGCCTGGCCTATGTGTGTGTGTTACGGTCGGTGTTTTCTGTAATGGAATATTCCGGAGCTGGACAAGCCGCCTTCGCCAAATCGGGCCAGTGAGTCTGGTACCTCATCTACACTAGAGCATTGCTCTTCAAACTGTAGGCTGGAAATTGATCTGGTGGCGTCACCAGGTCGATTTCTGAATTTGCTAAAAGAAAATTGTGGCCTTGGCTTTGTTGGAATAAGGACTTTGGGGAAAAATTGTTGATAACCTCAGAAACGGAGTATCTGCAGTTTGGGAGAGAATGGGGTCGTGACCAATGCGATTTGGGGGGTCTCCAGCCAAAAGGCTTGAGATTCACTGCATTAGAGGGCAGAGAGGTGGCCTCATCACTAGGCCCAAGGGTAAAGGTACACTGCAGACGTCCCTATCCCAGTGGTGCTGGGTACACTGCAGACGTCCCTATCCCAGTGGTGCTGGGTACACTGCAGACGTCCCTATCCCAGTGGTGCTGGGTGCACTGCAGACGTCCCTATCCTAGTGGTGCTGGGTACACTGCAGACTTCACAAGCTGCTCGCAGCATTTGGCTCTGGCCCCAGCTGTTCTGTAAAAATACTACAAGTTACCGCTAGTGACAACAGATCTCCTCCACAGATCTGTTACGGCTTGTGGGTCTGATTGTTTGGTCTCTCTTGGACTGACGGGTAGCGGCTGATGAGATTCCTACGCTTCAGGATTCACCTCTGAAATCTGTATTGGCTCGGACAATGCAGCCAAAGACAGTCTGTTTACTGAACGAGGGGGCAGCTTCTGGAGAGCCACGCATGACTTCGGCAAACCGACGGGAACTCATAGATGTCCGTGCCTAACGGCGATTCACACGGACCGCGACGCAGCCGTGCACACAGAGGAATTACATGGTATAATTACAAGACATGCACTTGTACAGTACGACTCTCCTGTAATTAATACATGCAAATTTGAACTTCTGCCACAAAATAAGCATTAAATGACACCACAGCAAGAATCACTGTCAAATATCCCATGTGATTATCTCCAGTCTTTATTTTACGCAAACATCTCGCATACATTCATATGAGCATTTTACACACATGTGCACATTTTAACAAATTACGTTTTTAAGAATGCATTTTTAATACGTTCCTCCCATGTAATCTAAATATGTCAAAATAAGACAAAAACTGATGAAATATATATTTGAATGTTTCATAATTTATAATATTTTTTAATCTGTGATACTGTAAAACATTTGCCTCAAGACCATACAAGTCAGTCATGCATTTATATTATATATAATAATGTGAATTCAGAATTCAGGTTATTATTTTGACGTATAATATATCTTTAAAAAAAACATTTCACTACTATTTAAAAAAAAAATCTTTTATTAAAATCGTTAGCATCCTGACAGACGAACACACGACGGCTTGTCTTTGCTTAAGTTTACCCTCATCCTAATCTAATTAAATTGATTTTTATGACATTTAGCAGAGAATCACCGGAAATCAAACCGTCCGCAGAATTTTGTTTTATTCCCAGTACTGTTCCTGTCCCTTCCTTCAGAGGAAGCACTCTGTATGCACGCCTTAATCATACCTTCTCATCACTAATATTCAGGATGCACCCCCCCACAAAAAAACAGCAATTATGTCAACTCTAAAACAATATCTGTCCCAATTTCCAATTTCTAGAGTTCTGGTCCAATTATAATTTGAAAATCCTTATCAACAGATTAAAAGTTTGATCGCTTTTATGGTTTGAATGGATGTCAAAATCTTGCAGTGGTTTGGCTAGGAGAGTGGGGGGGGGGGGGGGGGCGGCGGGGGCGGGGGGGGGGGGGGGGGGGGGGGGGGGGGGGGGGGGGGGGGGGGGGGGGG
>JAODKN010000110.1:1271774-1290063 GCA_026774425.1 Petrocephalus zakoni
TGAAAATCATTAAAAACACATTAAAAGTTTGATCGCTTTTTTGGTTTGAATGGTTTTCAAAATCTTGCAGTGGTTTGGCTAGGATAGTACCCCCCCCCCCCCCCCCCTTGCTGGGAAGGACTGAATAGAAATCAAATTGGTATGCATCAGGGATGGAGGTTAAAAAAAACCCACCCCAAGAATATCACAGGACGGCAGCAGAATGATCTCCTCACAAGGGGGATCTAATGCAATTATGAGTGTTTGCCTACACCATGTGTCCCGGCCTCAGCCGTGCCACTGGCTATATCGGCAGGGGAGAGCCGGCGCTCGGCAGCCGCGGCGCTGTTTGTTTTGCGGAGACTCGGCGCTCTCACAGACGCCCTAATTAAAGCAAACTGCGCGGAGCCCCGCTAAAATAGACGTGTTTAGAGACCGGATTGGAAATGAAAAGACCAAGGAAATAAAAGCGGCTAGGGGGGTATGGGGTACCCAAAAATATACATTATTTATAATTTCAAAGTTGTTCGAGAGAGGTTATTTAAAGGACTAAAGATGAACGGGTTTTTACGAAGCATCTGAAAATGTATCAAACGTGAAGGATTCATTGAAATCGTCTATAAAGAAAACCAATTAATCAAATAAGTAAATTTAATATAATTATCACAATGAGGGGACAAAATCCTTCATAAGAGGAATATTTTCTAAATTGCCTTAACTTTTAAAGTATTGCACATTTTGCCTCCGTGGACTACTTCACTTGTGACTCTGTGTGTCGGACTGTGTTAGACAAACCTGCCTAAGCTTTTTTTTAATATGTTATGTGGTCATACGTGGAAAAGACAAAATATTTTTCTATTTTATATTTATTATAAAGTGCGGAGTTCCGTACTATAAAATCAGGCTGCTGGGATATAGAACTACTCAACCAGAAACACCGTATAATTTTACATTTATATTTTTAATTTAGAGCTCCGATTCTCTAATCTTTTATGTTACCCTTGTTAGCGTCGCATTTCCTCCGCAGGATCGCCACACGTCCCATAAAATACGGAATCGTCCCTTATTTGACAATAAAACTGGGCTTCCCGTTTTTACGCAGTATGGTTTTGATTTTTGATTTGGCTTTAAAGTTTTGATTTACCACCACTGGGGTGTCGCTTGGTACGTAGTGTTTGTGGCAAAGCCCCACTTCGGTAGGCGTCCTTTATTTCCCTGCATGATAAGTGGCAGCCCTACCTCCGAGGCGTTTGCCAGGCATTCAAGCTTTAAAAATGGGTGCGAGACCTTTCGCGGCCAGTGAAAGAAAATTCCTGAAAAATCCCATTTCAGGTGATGCAGATTTCAGGGGCTTTTAAGGCCTAAGCTCGCAGCGTGGCCCACGGGCAGAAACACCTGAGGGACAGTGATCATTTGGGCCGTGCCGTTTCCCTGTTAGGCGTTTGTCTGCTTGTGTACAATTGAATCAGTGGGTGGCAGACGGCGAGGAATTTCACTCTGGGAAGCAGTAATCCCCTTTTTGCGTATTGGATTTTTTTTATTTTTTTTGCTTCAAAACACCAGCATTGCCACAGCGATCTGACTCCTCGGGAATGGGCGTGATTATGTTTTCTGAAAGAAAAATAAAAAGATTTTGAACTAGTGAAAGTGGCTTTTAAATAATAATAATAATAATAATAATAATAATAATAATAAAAGCTGTAGCCTTTCCCTCTTTTATTTATTTTGAAAGAGCGGTGTTCAGTTTTTTAGGGTTCGATAACCACCTGACTCAAGCCGCCTCTGCACATTAAGACTGTTAGGGGAATTTGGCGTACTGGTTAAGTTATTTTAGAAGAGATTCTCTGAAGAACAGAACGAGAAAGTTTCTGTCCAGCATGTTACATCACTGAGTCATTTCTTTGTTTTTTTTTTGTCATTTGACTTAAATATCACTTTCAGACAATTTTATAGCCTATTGTGCTCACATTTGGATTTTTATACTTCTGTTCAACATTAGTCTTTATGTGAAAATGATTCCATTTCCTTCTGGTAGTGCCACAGGTACAATCACTAACGTTTATTAGGCGTGTCTGTTTTACATGGTAGGACACTAGACACAAGATTAATATAAAGCTGCCGCTGCTGTTATTACATTACTCAATAATAAAACCTGACACAAGAGTGAAATGCTTTTAAAAATGTTTTTGGTGTGGCAGATTTCCTCTTATCTCACTTGTGAATCTCATTGGGCTGCAGTTCAACCTGCTTACTTCTGTAGTCTTCCATTTTTGGCAAGACGCGAAGGCTCTGGATGCCAACTGTGCATAGTGTATGCGCGCGCACACACAAAGGCGCACGCACACGCGCGCGCGCCCGGCGCTAAGTCCATGAGACCTTATCAGACATGCAGAAATCCAAGGTGTTCGCTCTGATCAGCCAATCGGCTTCCCAGCACAGAGACTTTGTCTAATTTCCTTCAAGATGCGGCACAACGGAACGACAGCCCCATAAATCAGGATGACAAAAGGGCTTCCCGTGCCAAAGTGTTTTTCAGCATTTACCATAGTAAATCACTACAAGCTTGTCATATTTACTTTTTAAAACCTATTTTAAATATGCGTTGGGGACACTTATTAACCGACTCATTATTATTTTATGATTTTATTCAGAGTGCTTAGAGTGATGGATCTTAGCCATTATAAAAAAGAGCAAAAACCGAAGCAAGCATTATATATATTTGAGGTTAAAAAAATGAAAATGACTCCAAATCCTGCACCAAGCCCTGTTGTTCCAGCTCATATTCTGGGGCGTTTTTGACTCTGTAACAGCTGTCCTTCTGTGTCCTTAAGGAAACACTCACATCTTGCTGCACTGATTTAGGTAATCGTATTACATATAAGTGCTCTGAAAAAGAACCAAAATCCAAACACCTTAAACCGCAAATACCCTCAAATACAATGTACTGCTCAACCACACACTGAATGCGTTTTTATTATCTTTTTTGTTTTGTCTGCACTAAAATAATCAGCTTCAAAGTATTTAAAATGCCATAAACGTAACATTCGGTCAGATAGGACCTAGCCTATATGAGTATGGGTATACATTTAGTGTAAGGGAATTCTGCCTGTGGACTCAGTAATGATGCTTAAAACGGAGCATGTCACAACTCTGCAGTCCGAAAGATCAAATAAATCGAGTGAATCAACATTAAGTATCGGATTAAGAACAGAAGAAGCGTCTTCTTTGGCGGCCGACAAAGAGTCACCCACCATGGTTTTCCAGTCTGTCTGATGGCAGACAAGCGTGCACTCTTTGGACCCTTTCCACGAGGGACGCAAACAAACTATTCACTTCCCCCATATGAGTTTTCATTTTTAAACTTCTTATAATTAAGAGTAGATGCACAACCCCCCTCTCTTCTGTGCAGCAAAGAACAATTTAATCCACCCTAAAACAGCCCCTTTGGCAACATGGACTAAACGCATTCCTAAATTAGCCGTAGGTGATTCACCGATGCCCACACAAGTCCTTTTGAGAGGTGAAAGGGGAGTAAGAATGGGGTGGGGGGTGCATGAGAATGGCAATCATGTAATTACCACCTTACCCGTGCTGACAGACGCGATTGTAGCTTAGCAAACGACGCGCACTATAACCAGCAATATGATCCTTCCTGGCAAGTTAATAACCAGGTGTGGGCTGCCTGGATCCTACCCGGGAACCACCTAGGTTACCGCCAGCGGTCCACAGTAATCAGAAGGAGTGGATCGTCTGCCCGCATACCAGCTGTCCCGGTCCGTGCAGTGTCAGGATGGCCATGAAGGAAGTGACCGCACATATTAATGCATCACGCCGTCACTATGAAAAAAACAACTACGGCATGCAGTCGTCATGAAATGTTTATTAAACCCCTAATCCCCGTTGTATTTTGAGATAACAAGATGTGGATGGGACGAAAACAGCAAAGCAATGTGGATTTCCCCATCCAGCCTGCAGAACGGGCCGGTGAGACGGGCCGCCTGCAATCGGCAGCCGCGCCGTCGTTCTGGCTTATTAACCACAGTTACCTTTCCTGGCTTAATATAGTTGTTATCTAGCTGGCAACCCATAACTCCCATGATGCCCTCAACGTCTGTACGTAAGCTGTATTGCAAACAGGCAGTTCCCGGAAGTTGTTATTATTCAGCGAGGAATCCTTCCCGAATATTAAATACAACTTAACATATACATAAACACAGTATATATTATGTTCAGTATATCCCGTTAATTTTTGTGGGTTGTACAAAATGAAATGTATTGAGTTTTTTATGTATAATAATAATAATAATAATAATAATTATTATTATTATTATTATTATTATTATTTTAAGAAACAACTTGCAAAACTGAAGTCTGTATTAACACGGTGTGTTGTTAATTACTACAGTTAATGTGATTATTGAATAAACAAAGTCAAGTAGGCTACTTTTGGTTCTCTTCTATTCAGGCCAATTGTGTTGGGGATTATGCTTTTAAGTATAACAATTGGATTAGATTTAATGATGCATTAGCTGCATTACAGGATTGGGGAAGATAAGTCTTGGTCTTGGCGTCAACTGAAAGTCACAGCAGCCCGATAAAATGGCCTAATGAACATCTGTTGATTCTTCAATGTATGTTTTTAGGCCTGTTCCTCCTGGCAGGACAATCTATGTCCATTTTACAGGACATTCCAAGCTGTGTAGACTCAATTAGAAAAGATACATATGTTTTGACAATCGCTTATGAGATCTACATCACACAAGACCTACTGCTATGGTTGTTTTTGACTTTCTGACCACATCTTTTATGATGAATTTAAGCCAAGCACTGTGTATTTAGTCCCATAATCAGTGAGAGGCAGTGACAATAAATGTCAAGGGCAGCCATAAACACGGCCTGAGGTGCAGCCTCTCCAAATGGCAGCAAGGGACTTTATTTTAATGGCAAACTGGGATTCTCTCATCAAACACTGGAAATTCACAAAACAATAAAAATGATCTTGGCTGCTTTCTACTCCGATCTTGGCACCATATAACCAGGCAGTGTGGGTTGGAATTAAATGAACTGGAATTAAATTTATCCATCCGTCCATCCATAATCTGCTTACCTGATACAGGGTCTTTTCTGGGGAAAACTGTGTAGACAAAAATAAAATCATTATGAATAATTTCAGATAACTATCTATCCAGTTTCGTAAAGTGATGTAGAGTGTGTCCTAGAAAGGCCAGCTTTGATTATACCATGAACAGGACATCAGAGCACCAGAGCACTGTAATAGATGCATGTGATTAGTGTGTAAATTCCAAGTGAACTCCTGAGGACGCCCCCATAAACTCGAGGAGAAAATGCCAGTGCAGAAAATGCTGTGCTGGGCCTATTTACAACCCATGAATCGGACTGAAGTACAGAACCGACCCATGTTCAGCGCAGACAGAGAGCTGGATCCGTGATGACATGTAAATACAGTCCCACCCTTTAGTGGCATTCGGAGACACAAACCACACTGCAGTGTGTTCCAGTATAAACAACGTCTGATTGACTATTTACCTTTCATCACAAGCCTATTCATAATATGAAACAATACTTCAATGGAATGTAGCAACAAATTGTCCGTGACTCATCTGCGAGGTGGGGAAATCCACTATGCGGTGACGTCAGGCAGGTCTCTGAACGCTGCAGGGTCGGCTGCCTTTGGCATGTCTTTGTACACTGCGATCGGCCACACCAGCGGACCAGCTATGCCATCACTGCCACGTAACCTGTCGCCCTGCTTTGGGGGCTCCTCGCGACTCATGGGGGCAAGTTTGTAAAAAATAAAAATCATATATAAAATCATCATATATATATGCAACTTACAGTTAGAGAGGATTCTGGCCTTCCCTATAGTTTATTCAGTCTTTAGAATTTTAAAATGACTACAGTTAATTGTCGGGCTTGATTTTTTTGCCAAAACAATAAAATTATAATTTAAAAAAACTTTGTTTTATTGCACTACATACATATTTAATACACGGTGTTCTGTGCTCAGGTCGTTTGATGAGCCTCAGTGTAAACTTCATAGCATTTGAAGCAGGATCAATAGTGCCACCCAGTGGGCAATGTTATAATTCCCGAAGATGCTAGTAATTAAAGGATAAATCTTTTGATCCCGATCTAAATATTGTGAATGGCGAGGCAGCTTCCTGACATTTTTTCTCCCAGGGTATCTTTACTCAGCAGCATTTACCTGTGTTGGCATTTCTGTAGTTAGTCAATTTACTTTATGAGCCTGGAGCGTTTTTCAATATAACACAAACAATGAAAACAGTTCCCGCAAGATAGATTTTTCTACATATTTGATTTAAGGGGAGAAAAAGTTAAAGGTGAATATTTTTTTATTATTATTGGAAAAATGAAATCATTCATGATTCAATTAAATATTTTCACACTCCACCTAACCTAGTTAAATATTTGCTCACTGCACACAAATGCTCTATATATATGTCATAAAAATCAACAGTGCAGAGGAACAGAGGGAAACCCTTTCAGAAAGGAAAATGCAGTAAAGCCATTAGGTACAGCAGCTGTGGCTTCACCCTCAAAGAGTCTAAGGGTATCTGTTAGGAGGTGAGGAGCATTATAGACCTCCCAGGTGCACACACACCTTGCCATGTGACGACTTCAGAGGCTGAGAGGTCTTGCAAGGAACCTGGTCTGGCTTCATCCCTAATGTAAGGAAGTAAGACTGATGCCGGCGTCTGTCCCCGGGCGAATCTTAGGCCGCCTGGCTCTCCACAGCACTCACAGATGTGCCTGCCAAGTCACACAGACACCTGTCACGGCTTGTCTCTCCTCTCTAAAGTGTCTTTAAATCCAACCACCCCCCCCCCCAACTCTCTCCTCACAATCCTTTCTTTCCCCTCAATCTCTCTCCCCTGTTCCAATCTATCCTTCCTTTACGGGAGACATAGCGACTTAAAAAATCCCTGATTGATGACCCGGGGAGGAGTGGCACGTAGTGTAGGCGCAGGGAAGCGACGGTTCATTTTCCATCTTAAAATAAAGACGGAAAAGCAAGCAAACTGCCAAGGGCCTTCATTTGATCTGAATGGAACTTCAATAAAGCAAATTCCTAGACAGCTATTTCAGTTCATCACCAGGAAACATTCCCAAACCAACCTTTTGTCTTACGGGCCTGACAGCTTGTGACTGTTATTTTAGCCCTCTGGAGCGCTCTATATTAAATCAATATATAATATTACCAAGGTCGAAACTTACCCCACTGCACGCGCCATATATTTTCCCAGCCGTATGACAGCCATTTGTCTCACAGTGACAAAACACCAACTCTAAACTTTCTTACCGTTACAATTGCCAGCCAACTGTCTTCTTAACTAAAATTCTGTGCTAAAATTCCATACCGTGCTATTCAAGTACCATGGCAACCATAAAGGTCTATAGAACTGATAGTGGGGAGAAATTAAGCCACTGTTCCCTTACGGAAATTCATTATGGTTTCCTATGTTTTTTTGGGTATAGGTTTTTTATAGTAACCATGGTTTTACTATGGTACCTCATGGTAATTATGATTACTAAGCTCCTACCCATAGTATTACCATGGTTTACTTATAGCACTTCATGGTAACTGTGGTACTACTATGGTTTACTTATAGCACTGCATAGTAACTGCAGCAAAACCATGATAAAACCATAGTCATACACTCATGGTTACCCAGAAAACCATAGTAAAACCATGGTTCATTTTCGTAAGGGTTAAGCTCTAGTATTTCTGTAATACTGCTGGTAGTGATAAGGTACATAGGCTATTGTTGTGCAGTTCTCTTCTCTGAAGACCTGCATTCTCGTGCTTTAATGTATGACCTGATATGCTATGAAAATTAATTCACGAAGGAGGTCTTGCTCTCAGTCAACGGGATTTTTATCACATGGACAAATCACAATGCTGCATGGATATAATGAAAATGAACTGAAAAAAACAATTTGTCATAAAAGGGACACATTCGTTGTCAGGGGTTTGTCACAGTGAAGATCTGAGATAAATTCTCCACATACTGCTCACCCGAAAAACCACAAATGGTGCCCGTGAAAGTTTTAAGTGATGTTTGGTAGGACAAGCCTGCCACCTATTGGTGTGAAAAGGAATACTCATTGGCACAATCCATCAAATGACTTTGCCCTTAAGTTCAACTGAACCGCCTTTTTTTCTTATTTACTTCTCCTACACTAATTTATTGATAGAACAAATAATAATATCCTAATCAATTTTAATGGGATCCATAGTAGGGTTTGCAAGGAAAATGAAAACAGCTGCAAAAACACCAATGAATTCAACAGCTCAGGTAATTATTATATTTGGTTGGTTGTGAGTTCAGCCAAAGGTTCGTTCAAAATATCAGATCATAGATGTATTAGAAAAAAGATTCTGGCAGAGGAGGCAAAGCAGTTTGTTGATTGCATAGACCGTATTGCGACAAAGATGAGGTCAAAGAAAGCAAGAGATCAAATTGAGGCATGAAGTGCAACTCGTATCGATTCAAGGAATGCTTGACAACTCCCTTCTCTTTGTTTAAATTTATCACTTAGTGGGATCACGCAAAAACTCTAGTGTTCCAAAGATATCAGCCCACCAAAAACTTTCATTATGAGTGTGCTCAGTGTTGTCTTTGGTACCTGGACCCAGTAACCCCAAAACAACCCCTATAGAATACTGAGGAAACTTGGAGGTTTTGTGGTTATGAAAGTACATTTTCCATGTCACAATTTGCCTATTAATCCATACATAAATAATGTTACGTGACTGCATTTTTCGAACAATTCATTTTTCAGACGAATGTGACAAATGAGCTTGCTGAGTTCAATGCTTCTGGCATTTACCGTTACCATGACAACCGGCAAACGTAAGACGGGCAAACGTGCGGTGAGCGTGAACTTAGTATAAGCAACAGCGTAATCTGTCTCGTTCATTTTGCAAAACAGAATATCAGTTCCTGGGTTTTTCATATTGTATGTTTATTTGGGTAGAGACTTCTTCAAAGATTTTGTCTGCTTTCCAGTCAAGGCACAGAAGTTTAAAACAACTAAGAGCTACCGTCTCAGTGACAAATTTCATTTTTGATATTAAATATTAAATGTAATACAATTTTAACTCACTTCCTTCACACATGGTAGAATAGCTAATGGATTATGGGATGAAACGCATGAATGCGTGGACTGAAAGCATGAAGTACATTAAGTTATAAGAATCTGCAGCACAGATTGTTCTCATATCTGAATGGCCGCTCTTGAAACCATAATACAGAAAAAAAGACATTTGTTTGATAAATATCCCATATTCTAGCCACAGCGTGACCTCGCCTGGCCAGGCAGCACAGCTGTTACTCTCGTAATGTCAAACAACGCTTGCAGAATTAGACAGAGTGACTATCTTAGAGATATATTACGGCACGGCAGAGACTCTAGCATGACTGTCTGAAACGTGACACGTAGTGGTGACATTGGAATGGAGCGAATATAGTTTCCCTTTGTGATTTTCCTCAGCAACAAACCATAACTTCAAGCACTACTCCTGTGGAGACAAATATCTTGCCAGGTCACCAAGCACTTTTGACAGTGACAAGTTTTATTTTTCTGGCCTCCATTTCTACTGTCTAACTCTTATATTCCATTTTAAATTTTAGGTTTGACTGCTAGTAGCTTAATATATTGGTGGGAAAAAAACACATCTTACACCAATAATGCATATATATCAGAGGAGTATTCTCCTCTTAACTATGTAATGGTTCTATTTTCTGAAGTCAAATGAAGGAAGGCATTTACTATGCATTTTATTGGATAAAGCACACCTGTGAACTTCAATCCTCCATTTTGTTTGAATTACTTTTTTTTTAGAGGTTTGTTTTAATGATGAGAGGTAAATAAACTTGGTTTTAGATGTTATATAAATAAAACACATAAACTAGTGCTTATTACCACGCGCTATACGTAATTCGGGCTACTTTAAGACGTTCTTTGCGGATTTTACTCTTAACATTATATATATAAAAACACGGTAGTAAATTGGGAAATAAAACACCACTTTGTTCTGCTTAATATTATACCACTGTGCTTCCTATATGTTTATGTCGCAGAGTAAAACTCAAAGTAACTTCTTTAACAAACACACTCTGAAACTCTCTTGTTCGCGACTTCCGTGCCGTAAAGCAGGATGCAGCTGTCGTTAAACTATAAACACGAAAAACAATAAAAATGACAGCTGATTTCCACTGTGGGAAAAATCGAACCTGCACTTAATGTAACTTCAGAGAGATAAAAGAAAACCCGCACAGAGCACCGATCCTGCGCCCTCCGTGCTAAAAACACTTTCCTGGGTGTCTGAGCTTTTCCCCGATACTTCTTTACGTCAGTTTTACGTCAGTTGGAGACACTTTCCGCACGCAGGTTGTCGCACCAAAATACGTCCCCGGTAAAGCTGTCTTACAGTAACATGCCGTGGTGCTGGGAGGGCGCCGATCCCCGTTAAAGGTACCGATTTCTGCTGGATTTCTGTTTTATATTAGTCTCTCTCTCCTCTTTTGGTAAGTCGCTGTGTATGTGCCGGATTAAGTCTCGCTCTCAGCCCGCGGGTCGCTGGGAAGCTACTGGTGGATAATATGATTACTTATCAGGCGATGAGCGACCAGCTGCAAAAAGTACATTTTATGTTAGTTTGGTAATAATCAAACTCTCGTAAATGACTCGCTTGTAAATACGACTGGGATAGCGCCACATTCCCGAAGCTCACATGTGCAGAGTTATGGGGAAAATGACCGAATGCCAGATATTGTATTATAACCAAATGCTGTGTCGTTTTGCTAACTGATTGCTTTTATCCCTTAGGTTTTTCGGTTGCTGGTAGCCCCATGTAGCTGCTAGCCTGTTTCCTACTGTTTGTCACACCTTTAACAATCAATATGGCAGACGTAAGTGTGCAGAAACTTTTTTCTTCCAACCCTCAGATTAAGGCTAAGACATTAGGAAATGTGGATACTGATACTTAACTTTTTGTTTCAGGAGCTGAAGCGATATCTTTATAAACAGTTACCGAGGTGGGTTTCGCGCGATAGTCAATGTGTAACATCTTTTGAGTTAAAATTTTGATTAATGTAGTAATGTAAGCGATGACTTGTCGTGAATTGCAAGTTGGTGCAGGCCTGTATAGTGCATTTTGTATTATGGCAGACATAAATGAGGACTTTGTCTCTTGTGAATTTTTCAAATGACCCGTCCACCCTGACCCACTTACAGTTTTGCACAATGTATTTTTACAGTGTTGAAGGCCTTCACGCGATCATTGTCACAGACAGGGATGGGGTTCCAGTTATCAAAGGTGTGGCGCCTGGATGTGTGCATGTATGCAGTATGTGAGGTGCACCACTTCAGGAGGGCTTCTTAAGCATGCTCCATTGTTTTTCCCTCTCAGTGGCCAATGACAATGCCCCAGAATATGCCCTCAGACCTGCATTCTTGTCCACCTTTGCCCTGGCAACAGACCAGGGCAGCAAGCTAGGACTTTCCAAGAACAAGAGCATCATCTGTTACTACAACACATACCAGGTATGCGCTGGGTCTCTGGTGCCAGTGCCCCTACATATAACCTTTGAAAACATGTTTCATGGATGAGGCTTCTGGCTGAATGCTCATTTACTTCCCTTAAACTGCAGTTTTCCTATACTATATCTACAATTCATCAATGGATCATTAAAGTTAGGCTATGCGATTTTAATCCAATCCACTTTTTGTCAAAATCCTCCTCACAGTCCACTAGATGTCCATTCTGTGTGCGCGCAGAAGAAAAAAGCCATGTTTCTGCATAGCTCTGTAAATAGGAGGACAATAAAGGGCCTCAAGCGTCCCTCCTAAGCCACTTCTCCTTCTTTGCACTTCCCTCATCTCCTCTCCCCGTGCACACCCCCTGCTGCTGATTGGCTGGAGCAGTGTTACTGTATGTGGCTCGGTCCACGCCCCTTTTTTTCTGGTTACAGAGCCCCTGACTAGAAATGCCAGGTTTTTTATTCAGCACACACAGGATGGACAGCTAGCGTGACATGAAATTTGCTGAATTTGACAAAAAGTGTCTTGGACTATAATCGCTTACCCGACCCGTAACACTTTTTCCTTCCATCCTCAATCTTAGATAATGGCGTTGTCACAGGTTTCCAGGCAATCCCTCGCAATGTGTTGCGTATTTTTGTTTTCAGGTCGTGCAGTTCAACCGCTTGCCCTTGGTGATCAGCTTCATTGCCAGCAGTAACGCCAACACAGGTAAGGACTGTAGAGGAAAGCTGGCGTCTGTCAGGTCAGGCAGGGAAACCTCTGCAGAACCGCTACCGCTATGAAGCCAGTCTGATCACCCAAAGATCGCACTGCCCTTTGCATTTCATCTCCATGTGTGCAGGTCTTATCATCAGCCTGGAGAAGGAGCTCGCACCAATGATTGAAGAACTGCGCCAGGTTGTGGAAGTAGCTTAGGAAAAGCCGGCTGTCACTTTAGGGAATCCTGGAATTTGGGAACCATGGGGATGACTTGGAATTTCCTCCTTAGTGTTTGTTTGCAATCAGAGTAATATACTTGGTCGAAGTGGGCTGGGACAGCACAGGAATTATGTAAACAAGATGCAGGTTATCGGCAATGTTTTTTGGGAATCTTTTTTTTTTCTTTCTTATGATGTTCCTTCCTAAAACTTTAAATCCAAATAATACATATTTATTAAATGTACAGAAAATGTCTTATCTTAAATTGAAATAAATGAAAGCACACCACTGGTTCTTTGCATCAAACCTTTTTAAAGTGGTGCATGGTTTCCCAAACACTGAATTGTTTATTATTATGAATTATTTGCAAAAATTGGTATTAATATTGTAAGGGTTCTATAGTGGCACAGATGGCTGCCCCCCCGAGTCCATGACTCAGCAGTTGGAAGATACTGTACGTTGGCATTTATGTTTTAGCAGTGCTGTAGATGTTATTCTATAAATACTAGTTTTAGTGAACAAGTACAGTAGCACTAAGCACTCTGGGTATGCATTTGAATGTGCCTATT
The DNA here is from genome assembly GCA_026774425.1 of Petrocephalus zakoni. NCBI lineage: Eukaryota > Metazoa > Chordata > Actinopteri > Osteoglossiformes > Mormyridae > Petrocephalus > Petrocephalus zakoni. Next base: position 1,284,833 of record JAODKN010000110.1, read on the forward strand.
GATGAACTGGGCCCTGCCTTGTGTCCTGTCAGCTCCGTTAGACTATAAATCCGTAGATCTTCACAGAGAAAAAACTCAACGGCTATGAATTTACATTTTTACAAGAAAACTTGGAGGCTCTGTTTCACAGCTCTGAAGGTGTCACTAGGCAATATTAATCCTATAGATTGCTGTTCTGGCCTTTTGAGGGAGTGTGACATTGGCTCCCCTGCCGGGACAGGACGCAGGCGCTGTCGTCCTCTGCCTTTCTCGTTCTCGGCCTATATTCGGTCACCGCTCCCCGACCCAACTTCTCTTTTTCTCAGGGGTTTTTTTGGATGTGTGACTGGAAAACAAGAGCAAGCTGTTTCTGTTCCAGGTTCACGACCGCCTTGAAGCCTTGCTGCCACTGACAGTGATCTCCCCTGTCGCTGATATTAAGCTAAAATAAGTTTACAGCATAGTACAGGTGTTCTGAGCTAATGAACGAGATTCTGCACAACTCCCTTAACAATAAGCAAATATGAAAAAATAAGATCAGATCTGTTTCAGGAGTTATATTCATTTAACAAGTGACTTGTACAAACCAATGCTAACACAAATACATTCTGTTCCAATATGCTTAATTTAATCTTTAATTTAATGGTTCACTAAAATAAGATCATTCTCTGGAACTAAATTGGATATCACAGATCTTTCGGTGTGGAATCTTTAATTCCGATTTTTATTTATTTATTTTTTTACATAAAATAGCTTTCTTAGTGACTGCAGTAATTAGTCACTTACCAGTTTCCAGCTTAGTATGGTGACCCACTCTCCGGCCTCTACGCCAGTGAAGGCACACATGTAAAATGTCCTTTCTGGAAACACCATGCTGTAAGACACACAGGAAGATGATGCTCACCCTGGCAGGGTGTGAACCAGGATTCTATTTGGCTCAAGATGTCCTGTAAAGGTCACACCTATTTGTTGTTACAGTTGTCAAAAAACATCACTTTTGCACCATCACCTTGTTGAGATTTCTTTGCTTTATGGCAGCATATGTCCTGTACATTAATACAAGTAATGACAAAGATGTCTGCTGCACATACAGTGAGAACCTCATGTACTGACGGTGGTTCGGTCTGAGAATGCAGGCCTTCCGTGCTCACATTTCTTCATAAGTAAGTAAGCTCACTCGTAATTTTACTAATAGTGAAACGAGGTAACGGGAAGTTTTGTCACCAAACGCATGTTCAGTCCTGCCCTAACTTCTCATTTTCCAGGGGTACTCTAATGCAGTATATTCCAGGACAAAAAAGGTAGGAACTGAAACATTTTTGGTATGTGACATTTACGTTATAGTTACTATTTCAGCACTTACATAAATATATTTATTACATTTTCAGCCCCGTCATAACAAAGGCTAATAAGATTAGTGGCACTGGCAGTACTGGGTAGTACCGTGGGTAGTACCAATTGTCTCCAATTCTCAAGGTGTGCGGTCCAGTTCCTGCTTCTGACTCTGTATGTGTGAGTTTTTGTGTCTTCTAAGTCCATACATTTAGGTGGAATAGTGACTGTCAATTCATAGTATGTGTATATATACTATGGACTGGCATCCTATCAGTGGGGGCCCTGCCCTGTGCATCCTGGGATACGCTCTCGGCTCACCGTGACCCTGTACTGGATTAGACGGAAGACGGATAAATACAGAGTGCAGCTTCGTGGTGATGTAATCGGAGGGGACACTCACCAGAAGCAGTTCATTCTCTTCCTGGAGAAATCAGCCCGGACTGCGGAACACGCTGTCAAGTCGAGGGTTCGAATTGGCTCTGCGGACTGTGCCGGGAGAACATCAGTGAGGCTGCGGGCCGCTCTTATCGCGCAGACGCGTTATGACTTTGCCTTATCGCCCACTCACGTCAAATTCTGCTTCTTAGCGGGCGGTAAATTACCGGGGAGGCATTTACAGATGGTGCGATAAGAAGCCTATTCTCATCCCAACTAGGCCAGATAACATGGTCGATTACATCAAATCAGCCCTAAAATATTTCATTCTAATAAGCTGAGACGCACAACGTAAAAGCTGACTCACCGATTTGTTTTTAAAATACTTCAGCTCGTTCCTATTTAAAGTGAACCATCTCGTTTTCCAGCTCTGGGAATTCAAACGCAAAGCAATGAGATGATTATGCCATGACCCTGTGCTCATCAAATCCACAATTAGCTTTGCCGTTATATTGTTAAACGTTTCTCACCTTAACAATTGCACCTTGCTTGACTAGATACCCCTCCTTTGTGCCCAGCTGCGGGGTAGATAAGGGCATCAGGAGATTGTGTGCGAGGTGCTTGTCCATGTCCATCCCTTTGCTACCTTAGACTCACCGAAGGTGCGCTGGCCACCAGGTCCTCGGCAGTCATTCCCGTGTGCATGGCCGTGTGCACCAGCACGGGCTCGTAAACACAGGGCTCCTCCACCTCCCGGGGGTATGGAGACTCCATGACGATGAGGCTTCCTGCACCCACGCGGGGCGGGGGGTGGGAGGGGGATGCGAGCATCCTGTCATTCCCGTGCAGGATGCTGAATGGCGCACACTCGCATGGGGCAGGGGTTGGAAGGGGGATTCGAGCATCCTGTCATTCCCGTGCAGGGTGCTGAATGGCGCACACTCGCATGGGGCAGGGGTTGGAAGGGGGATGCGAGCATCCTGTCATTCCCGTGCAGGGTGCTGAATGGCTATATATCTATATCTATATCTATATATATATATACACACACATATATATACATATATATATATATATATATATATACACACATACACACACACACAGCTGGAGAACACAGCAAAATTATTCTTTGTTTCACTCATTTTTCAGTTTACGGGTGTGTGTCTGTGAATAATATTTTTTTTTCTGCAGACTGCAGCCTGGCTTTTCCCTGCTTCTCACTGATGAAGAGCCTCTTCCTTGCTTTATGGGACTTCAGCCCTGCTCCTAGGAGCCTGACATGAACTGTCCTAGCTGTGCACTTCACACCACTTTTGAAGGTCGCTTGGTGTCAGCTTCCGATTCATGGCAAACTGTGAGATATGGCCCTTTTTGGCATTAGAAAGTCTCTTCCCCCGGCTACCTGGCTGGTTTTTGGTCATTCCCAGTGTCCCCCGCTTCACCTTGTTATTGTGTACTGCTGTCTGGAAGCAGCCTGCCATTCAATGTAGCCTTCTGGCATCAGAACCAGTATTAAACCAGGATTTAAAAATGCAGAATTTAGAAAAATATAGTGTTCACTTAATTGTTTTCAGAGCTGTGTGTATGTGTGTGTGTGTGTGTGTGAATATATATGTAATGTGTGTGAGTGTATATATAATATATAATATATATATACATTTATGAACATCTAACCTGTTTCATTTCCTACAAGGGGCTGGTTGGCGAAATGATGAATGAATTCCCGGAGTGATGAAAACTCCTGGAACCCAAAGGTGTAGCAGTTGTCCTTCCGGGTCACCTGGAAGTGTTTGACTGAATCGTTGGCCCTTAGCACCAAACAATGGAAAATGCCAGTGTTAAAAGCAAAAGAGCTCTCATTCACTTCCACCGTGCGCATCAATAACTGTGTGTGCACGAGGACTGGACAAGGTCGGGATGCACCTGACTGACAGGGCGAGGCAGCCGGGCCCTTCGTAACAGGTGCGGAGCAGATAGCTTCCTTTTCGGCCGTTGGACATCAGCAGGGCCTCCGCTTTGTGGCGGGACAGGTCGCCGTGGTACCAGCTAGGGGTGGGAGGGGTCACAAGTCAGATAATCGAAAAGAGAATCAGAGGAGACATCTTACATGGGCCCATTCACAGACAGTCATTATGCCAACCTTTGCAAATTCTGGCAACCAAATGTTAAAGAATGAAGCTGATTAACTTAACATTAAGGCGATTAACTTAATGAAAAGTAACAAACAAAAGCCTAAACAAAACTTTTTGACAGTTTTTCCAGGGTCAAGTCAACCAGTAAACAACACATACACTTTTAATTGCAGTACTTTGTAATGAAAAGTTCTGTTGAAATGTATCCCACCCAAGCATGCATCCCTCCCTCTCCCAGCTCCCACACTTGTCCTGGTCAGGGTTGCCATGTTCTTCCTGCTTGAGAAGAACATGCAGAACTTCCATAATATGGTTTCAGTCCCCTTGTGAACAAAAAGGCCACTACTTGAATAATGAAGTGAAATTACATAAAAGTTTCACTTTTGTTCTCACTGACAGCAGAACAGCCATCTGTGGGAAATCTTACACAACTCACGACACTGCTAGAGGTGGGAAAGGTTATAGATAAACACATTAAAATATGTTTAATTCTGTGAATGCAATTTCTCCATCTACAATTCGTTGACCGTCACAGGTCTATTCCAGGCCAGGACAATCCCACAGAAAGGTCTTAATTATGTGGAAAAAAATATAAAAAACAGAATCTAGAAATGGCTCAATACAGTGAAAAAAAATCGAATATATTTTCCACGCAACTTCCAATTTAAATTGCTGGATTATCATACAGCGTTTTAATTAGCTTATTATCATTTTATAAAGTATGATATCCTTGTTCTTTACTGCACGCATCCCGTATAGATTTCGGACGTCGGTCTGCACTGTATGGTTTTATTTTCCTGTTTTGTATTTCATTTATTGTGTTGATTTTCCTTACCTGAGTGCCTCCAGTCCATCCCCCCCGGGCTCGGTGCCTTGCTCAGAGCCGCTATCGCTCATCCCCGACAGCGCTCCTGCGATCCGCTCCCGTCCGCTTACGGTGCCACAGATATGAATCCGACGCCTTCAGCGTGTGATTTCGCATGCAGCCTCATTACAGCGCTAATTGCTCAGCGGCGGGAGGAAAGAGCGCACTGATGCCGCATGTCTAACGCATAAGGCTGAAGGGGAAGTTGGCAGCAGTCACACCTACGGCGCGGTCAGCATGCTGACAGCGTCAACGTTTAGTTCAAGATTATGCTTAATCCAGACATCCCACCTGAGGGATATTGATTTCAGGGAGGCAGATGGGGGGCATCCGGGAGGTAACAAATACGCCCCACGTTACCTTGCGCAATGGCGTCACCGCCACAGGCCCGATACCGTGTGTGTATATAAATAAATAAATATTAGGGCTGTCAAAATTGACGCGTTAACGCGGATTAATCTGATTAATGGGTTAAATGCGTTAATATTTTTAATCAGATTAATCACGATGCTGGATTAATCCGCGTTAACGCGTCAATTTTG
>JAODKN010000110.1:1307487-1327794 GCA_026774425.1 Petrocephalus zakoni
GCCCATCACAGGGCACACTCACACACCAGTCACTCACACACTGGGGCCTATGGGCACAAGGCAGGGAACAACCCAGGGTGGGGCACCAGCCCATCACAGGGCACACTCACATACCATTCAAAATTTCAGATGTATGATTTCTAAATATTACATTAACTTTATCATCAGAGTTACATGTGGGCCTAAAACATATTGCCCCAGAACGGCATGTTTCCAAGATGGATTGTCAAGCTGTAGTAAGAAGCAGGTAAAAGAGAGTCTCTGTATACAAATATCAGCTTGCTGCTATGTTAAAGGACCTGGGAAGACAGAATGACCAATCAGAGAATCAGGGTCAAGAGTCAGAGGTCGATAGCGAAGGTCAGCATAACTGCAAGTTCTTACTCCACCATTATTTCCTGCCACAATGTACAGTAAAAATGATTAAATGTATTTTGTATCTCAAAAGTGGTTTGGTATTGAACTAAATCCATGAAGAAGAACCATTTACAGAAATTTCCTCTAGGATACCATTTTTCTAGAAGCATGGCTTAAGCTCACAGAATAAAGCAGAAAGAGATTATTCTGTAAGATTACCATTGTGGAACGGACGGTGCATATCATGCTTATTTTAATATAGTACCATTTTATGTGAAAATATATTAAAAACTTCTGCTGCGATGGGAGGCTTTAATATGCAGTAACTGGTTAAATAATCCAGGCCTGTGTTACCATGGTTATTGACTTGGGCTGAAAATGTCATCAGAGCGGGGAAAAGCGTCATCTCATGGCGGGGTCCGGTGTGACGCCAGGCGGAAGTGCAGCCCGCTTCACGTCAGCGCGCTCTTTGCTAATCTCCCTCCAGGGACTCGACACAGCAGAGGCAGGGTGACTCGCTTTGCCTCCGGGCCTGGCCTCGAGGCGGTAGGCCGCCAAGGGGCAGGGCGTGCTGCAGGGACAGATGGGATACAGGCCCTCTCTGCCCCCTGACATGTAATCATCACCAGCTCCGCATGCCCGCGAGCGTAATCCTCTCCACCGGCGGCGCAGGATCCGAGGAGTGGGCTCCCGCCCAGCTGACAGGAAGACTCGACTTTGATGGTGGCTGGTGCCGGCAGGAGGACAGGTGATGGGTGGCCACGTCAGGCGAGATGCGAAGAGGGGCGACTCGGAAAGTCACCGCTCCCGTGTCTCGCGGCGCGCAGGGGGCGGGAGCGGCCGATGACATCGTCGGGGGCGCAGAGAACCTTGTGGCTCCAAGCCTCGCCACACGAGCTCGTCTGCACGCCTCGCCAGAAGAACGCGAGAGGTTAACGAGCATCCGCTGTCCTTGTGCGGCTCACAGCGACGCCGAACTCCGGCGGGTCGGATGCGAGGCGGATCATCGCCGCCGCTAGCCTGCCGATATACCGAGCAGCCGAGGGCTTTCGCCAGGGAGAGACACACGTCTGTGCAAACGAAAAAGGCACATTGCACGAAGGAAGATTGAGGCCAAAGCAACGTATAACTGCTAAAGCCGGGTGTGCCAGTCCCTGAAGCTATTAGGGGTTAAGGGTCTTGCTGAAGAGTCAAACAGTGAAATCATTCTACCACCCATGGAATTTGGACCCGCAACCTTCCGATCGCTGGCACGAGTCTAACCTGCTGAGCCAACTTTTAATTCTAAGAGCCTGACATCTCTCCCTTTCCATGGACTGAGAGCTTTGGCGTTCAATAGATTCTGATATTTCCCCCCAGGACTTTTCTCCATAGGTCTTCTCACATATACTCTTGTAGACGGCCTGCCAGGTATGGATTTCACTTCTCCAGCATTAACGGAGCAGATCCACAAGCAGGGCTTCCAACACAGCTACTCATGCTTGTAAAACTATGATCATTTGGGCCCATGGGAGGCTTTGGCAGGCGAGGGCCGTGCCCCTATCGCAATGCGTGAAATGTGGAGGAAATTCTGCCTGCTTTTGCCCATCTGACTTCACGTCACGCCACAGTGAACGTGCATCTGTGATCGGTACCTAGAATGCATCATTACTCAACGCAACAAATGAGGATGATTCTCAACCGTGCTTTTGTCAACATTCCAGACCCAGTTTCGAATTTGCAGTCCGACTGCCGTGGGCATCTTTAACACCCGTCGTCTTTTTGCCCCCTGCCCGGCCTGTACACCCATCTACTCCCAAAATAGTGTCTGGCGTCAAGGAAAATATTCATTGAGCCAAGAATGATCTATCTTTGATGCTCAATGACGCAACCCGCCAATGGGAAACGTTTCCAGATCCCTGCATCCTGACGGAAAAAAAAAAAACAAAAAAAAAAACATTTGGATCACATCACCCCTCTCCCGACAAAGATCAGTATCTGAAGAAGTGCTGCTTGTTCGGATATCTTTGGGGGGGAAAAAAAAGCGATAGAAAACGAGGAAGAGAAATTACTCAGTTTCAAGAAAGGGACTGAAAATAATCTCCTCCCCTGTGCGTCAGGTCCTAATGATGTCTGCAGGAAGACACAGGGATGGGTCGTTTGTTATCAGGCTTGGGGGGCTGACAGGGGAGAGTGCAGGATAAGCTGGATGAAAAGTGGACCCGGCCGCTGTATTAATGAGACTGACTTGGCTGGGCACTGTCCAGCCTTTGATAATCTACTGTACCTTGGTTGGGTCACCCTTCCAGACAGACTATGTGCCATAATGAAATGTCCCGTCCTAATGACCCAACGACGACGTCCCCCACAAGCACCCCCACCACGAAGGGGGGAGGCAGATATTAATAATGAAGGGCATGTGTCTAACTCGGCTGCTCCAGTGTGCTGCTCGTTCGATCATTTGGCCAGATGGAAGTATCAGGAATAAGAGTTTAGAGGGTTCGGAGGTCAAATACACCCATGCATTCACACTTTATAACTTTCAGCACAGTCCAGTGAAAGTTCCAAAATTCTTATGCTACAATGAATGAAGAGAATTACTTATCTTGAATGATGGATGCTTAATTTGCTACTTAATGATGTCACTGATTTCATGCAGCTAATTGGTGAAGATTATTCTTAAGAGTGGCATGATTATAAAAAAAATTGTAAATATCCATGATAGTTTTTTTCTCCAGATATCTGAATAATGACCCAATAAAAAGTGAGAGGGAAGGACAAATTAGTGCATAAAGGATGCAATGTAAATGAATAAGGGACATGATTCTAACAAAATGCTTGTCACAGAAGTAGGACCTGATAAACATGGATCATGCTGAGCTGATAATCACCCCCCCCCCAACCCCAGTCAAGGTGAAATACAATAAAAAGATACAATGACAACCAACAAAGCAAATATCCCTCTCATTAGTCTGTTTATTACAGATCCAGGGAAATACAAAATATAAAGAAATGCGGCAGGAATATTTACGATAAAACACTTTTTTTTTAAAACAAAGTTCGTATACAAAGCATTTACAAAGAATTTTGTGTTGCTTTTGGGGACATTCAACTTTGTAAGATATTAATTCCTTTTCAATACAATCATTCTGCCAACCAGCAGGAGCGAGCATCATCGAGGTTAATTTCTGCATTTCCTGAGGGCTGAGACGCGACAGGCAGCAGCGATCTGCGCTTTCTCCCTCCTGCTCTGCTCGCTAGATCCCGTGTTACTGCATTACCAGACGTTTTACTGACAAATACTTACAGCAGAAAATAATGCCTTTCACGTTTTCTTAAAATATCTATTAAATGTTTAAAGCATGATAATTTACAGCGTTTAAATTCTGTTTGCTGAGTGAATCCTGCCTGCATATAGAATATCTCACAATTGTTAAGACTATATATAACTGATAAACGTATTATATTCTCTTATTCAAATATACATTGTTTCGTTTTGTATATAATAGTCATGGAGTGGAAAATAGGATTGTGATTATCGTGTTTACTACTGAGATAAAATCAGACGATTTGGTTTAACCTAATTTCGCTTCTAAGTTGAGTTAATAATACTATTGTTAATGTATAATCCTGTTTGACACACAGCCAAGGCACAGACATGAACTCATGAAGCGACTGAGACGGAGGACGTCCGAACAACGGCAAAAGTTCAGCCTGAAGAAGAAGCCACCGGTGAGGGCGGGCAGGCGGGGGTCCATCGGCGGCCGCGCATGCGGCGTGACGCCCGGCGCGGCTCCCGGTCGCATCGCCGTTTCCGAAGCGGTACATTCATGCATACAATCAAATACGAAGAAAAGTGTGCTTTAGGTTTAAACCGTGCCGAGTCAGCAAAGTGCAACATGTCGCCCATTTAGTCTTTCAGAAGCACTGAACAAAGCCAGACTGTGCGCTTTGTGGGGGGCTTTTTTATAGGGGTCCGAGCTCTTATGGAGCACATTAAAATAAGTAAAATGAAAACACACGCGGAAGAAGAACATGCAAAATATGCTTGTTATCATATTTAGATTGTCTTCAACTCAGGAATGTTCAATAACTATAGCACGTACATTTTAACCACAAATGGTACATTATATTTTAGTTTCGGATTTCTAAAGAAAAAAAAATCAAAACGCGCATTATTTACATTCCAGACGTTTGACATAATTTTCAGCATGAAGGCACAATATTTAGTCTTAAAGAAAACACACGTGCTGTTGATAATTGTGCAAAATGTGGAAGTATTTCAATTGTGCCTTTTATTTTAATGGTAAACCCTGTTTGACCCATATACACGTACGACTCAGCTGGTTCTTGCATTGTTGCATTGGAGATGCCCAGGTTTCTGTTAAAGCTCAGCTTCTTATGAGAGAACAGAGCCGCACCTGACAGGTACGGAAGGATCTGCTCGCTGCTTCGCGCACATTTGCTACCCTGCAGACCTGCATCCCGCATCGCGCTCGCTTTGGACGCACTCCAATCCGGGAGGCTGTCGATCGGCTCATTGTCAGCTGCGTTTCACCCCCTGGTGGTGCTTCCCTATAAATGTGCGCAAAAACCGGGCAGAAGACCGCAGCTGGGGACGATCGACGGTGTGCGGTTCTCGCATCGGCTTTCACTTTAAATCACCCTTCCAGAATGTTCGATCTCATATTCTATATGGTCTGTCTGCACTGTGTACCCTTTATTTAAGCCAGTTTCTGTTTCTGACAATGATCACTCCATCAGCCCCCAGAACAGAGGGAGCTATGATTAAATCATATGCCCCTAATCCGTAAGTGATTTTTAAAGGATTATATTAAATTAGTCTAACAATACTCTGGGCAGCAGGAGTGGAACTCATCAAAAATGAGAACCACCATTAGACTGAACTGCGAACACGCAGGCCTATCCAAGCCTCTTTTCTGAAATCTATTGTGCGTGATACTCGAAATATACACGGCAGGCACGCCAGTGCTGAAGGACCAGTCAGAGATCCTGTTAAACCAGAAAGAGAGAAAGCCAACAAACCAAACAAATAGATAATCATCAAAATGGGCGGATTCCACAGAACATAGTTATAGTAGACAATTTAACAATTTAACTGTAACCACAGATTTAGTCAGTGACGAACAAAGTCTCATGAGTTGCATCAACCGGGGCTTCAGTGGCGAGATGACATTTTGCTAACTCGTGGTTTCTGCTGTCAGGGTATAGAAGTTCTCCAAGTGCCGCACAGCTGAATTCATCTGAGGATACCTGCCGCACACTTTGCTGTAGTCGCTTATGTACCTTACGTGGTTTCGGAAAAGTGTTGTGTTTGCATACCTGATTTCTTGTAAAGCGTATGGTCTTATAAGATTATCTGAGTCTAATTAACCTCCTAAAAAGCAACCTTCAGATGAGATTATGAATCCTAGAGATATAGATTAAAGAAGGTCTTGTGTGAAAGCCAGTTCAGCGCTGAACTTTGCTGATCCCCCAAACGGCGAGATGAAGATAAACATCGGAGCAAATTCCGGGCTCGGGTTTTGGGATGCAAAAAAGGCATGAGAAGTCTGAAAGCATGCAAGGGTAGTTCAAATCAACGTGAACGCGTACCTGATCATGTCACACAAGCATGCAAGATGTCCACAGAGGAGATCTTCCCGCAGGCAAAAAAGAAAGAATATCCCTCTTTATTATTCTGCCGTTTTCCTTCCATTCGGACACAATCAGTGTCCTTCTTAAGCTTATAACTAAGAAGTGATGGTGCTCTCACATGCAGGGAAGAGCTAAGATTATTATGGGATACTGCTCCAGGTTAATCCAGCACTAACCATAGGATGCAAAAATAAAAATAAATGCGATGCTTCAGGTCATGCCTGTTTTCCATATTTCTTATTCTCAGAAATATTAAAAGCATCTCCTTGAGGTGGAAGAAAAAATATCTACTGTCCTCAGGTTATAGCGTCACAAACAAATAATGGAAAACGTTAAACTTTACCTGGCAGTAAAAATTGATTGATACTCCAGGATGGTCTTTTGGATTATCAATGGAAAATTGACTGAAAATAAAGTAGATGGATGAGCCGAGCTGAGAGAAGAGGGAGCGCACTGGTTTAGTGGACGTAGTAGAGCCAGTAGACTAGGTTGAAGAAGGTGAAAGCGATGGGGAAGATCATTCGGGACCACTTGTCTATCGCGTTGACATCCGTCAGGTCGGGGATCTTGACCTTGATCTGTGAGGCTCTCCTCCGCAGGCGGCCTTTCTTGTGGAGTGCCGTGGGGTGGTCGGCCGGGGGGCGTCCGTAGAGGTCGCGGGCCATTATAGGCCGGCGGTACTGGATGCTGGCATTGTCGAAGGAGAAGACACCCGGCCGTGGGTCGCCCAGGCCCGCCAGCATCTCCGCGCCCGTCACCTCGTTGCGAATCTCCAGGCTGGTCAGCAGGATGTTGCCGTGAGCATCCACCTGAGATGAGGGTGGGGGTGTAGGGGTGAGGGTATGCCAGGTGTTGGTTTGTGATGGAGGGAGTGTTCAGGGAGAAGATCCAGAACATCAATCAGTTACGAGCAATTAAGCTGATCGAGACTCATCTGGTTGTATCACCACATTGTTTTAACTACCATATTTGCTGTGATTTCTGCAGGGGTATATTGTGGGGGCAGAACCACAGGGGCTCTGGCCCCAGCTGATTGGCCCATGGAGTGCCTCCTCTCCCATCAGTCACCAAATCAAAACATATTATTGGCTAATGATAAGGTTGGTCCCTCTGTATAATTTATGGTCTTTCACATGCCCCCCATCTTATAAAAATCCTAATATCGCCCGTGTTTGGCAGGTATCTCTCCATGCACGATGGACACACGTCTTTCCAATAATTCTTTTGGACCTGGCCATCTATTTTGCTCATTTACATTTATTTATTTATTGAATACATGATTTATTGAGTAGGTGATTATGATATAGGTACGTAGCTTCTTAAAATCTTTAATATCTCACGCATCAAACCCTTCGAATTTTTGAACACTCGACTAAGTTCACACTCTGTACACTATTGCTTGGACACTCCGTGAAGGATAAACATAGCATTTTTCTCTCATCTGGTTGGACGGGGTTATTTTTTTGGTTATCCTGACACTGACACTGAGACACTGACAGACTCCAAATGACAGATCGGTCCAATCCTTCCACCCCATGCCGCAAGACAGAGTGTTCTCTGCGTTCGCGCCCTTGAATTTCCTCGGAAAAATTGAGAAAAACCTGAAGAATCAAACCTGTCACCATATTTCGTAGATGGTACCTGTGATACCCGAGGAGCGTTGTAGTGTGAAGAATGTGCAGAACATCCTCATTTGGACAAGCAAGGCATTCTGGGCCTGTGCTGCTAGGTGGCGTCATTGTGGGCTGCACTCTGTAACCTCCACGACACCCTGAGGTGCCCAGGGTCGGTCTTCTCTCATTAACGTTATTTTACGACGTTGCATACATTTCCGCACCATCACAGTTTAGCTACAGCCTGCCTTCCTGGTGCCATGGGCTCACTTAAACGCCTTGTAATTGTGCTGCCCTGAGCCAGGCCGGGCCAGTGAGCCCACACCCAGGTACAGCCACCTGGATGGAGTAAGGGGGGGCACGGCTTCGCTGGCCGCCTGCCCCGTACTCTTTACGTGACCGCGTGACTAGGGCCTGGGGTCTTGGAGGGGAAGTGTGACCGCATTATGTGTCAGACGCTGTGCACCTGAGCAGTGTGGGGCTCTGGCCAGATTACGGTAGGTACAGTCCTAGTCCTTTGCCAGGAAAGAAAACATGCAAATGAGCTCAAGTAAGAAGCGTAAACTGATGTGCAAATATGTTAGCAATTATCCTGTCCTTAGTGCAACTGTTACAGGTGCCTACAAAAATGAGCTAACGGAATGCTATTATTATTTATCATTATTATTGTTAATATTCTTCTTCTTATTATTATTATTATTATCATCCCCATCATCTATAATAATAGGCATAATATTGTTGTTGTTTTTTTCCTGTTACCCTGTACAACACAAGCAGTTGGACAATGGACAGATGGATAGATGAATGGATTGATGGATAGATGGATGGATTGATGGATAGATGGATGGATGGATGGATAGATGGATGGATTGATGGACAGATGAATGGATTGATGGATAGATGGATGGATTGATGGATAGATGGATGGATGGATGGATAGATGGATGGATTGATGGACAGATGAATGGATTGATGGATAGATGGATGGATTGATGGATAGATGGATGGATTGATGGATAGATGGATGGATGGATGGATTGTGATCTTTGCCACATCTGTGAAAATGTTCCTGGCTGACAGTAATGAGAAGGACACTGATGCACCATCTCAATCTCAGTCTAGAGAGGATCAGGGAGCGCCCCCCCCCCCCCATTGCTGTTGCCGTGGGAAACGGGCCTGTCGCGCAGCTCAGGACGGGCAGCAGTGGGGGTGCCAATACCACAGTGGACCTGGCGGACCGGCGCCGCGACCTGTCTCCCAGCATCCCCATATGGCACCGCCCCCGTCGTGTGCATCCAGCCTGGAACAGCTGCTCCCACCGGCAATGCGCTAGCCCCCCACCCTGCCTCAGCCCCCGTGTCGGAGCACGGCGCGCCGCCTCTGGCCTAATTGCCAGCGGCACTTTATGCCAGGCAAATTATGAGGGATTACTGAAAAAATGACATGTGACCAGGCCATGTTTGCCATGTCCTGCCTGTTACCCTGACCTGACTGATATCAATAATAGCAAAACTTATTAACAGCATAATAGCGTACAATAATATATATAACAATATAGTCGTTAATAGTTCAATCTGTAAATCTTGTAAATGTAGGTGCTAGCATGCATGCACTGCTTGGTAATGTATTCCATCACTCTAAGATGGCGCTGTAAAACGCTTCATTCAATTCAGGGGGCCTGCTGTGAATCGCTTTTCCGAAGGGATGGGCTTAAATCATTACGTGTGTGTGTGTGTGTGTGTGTGTGTGTGTGCCATCTGGAGCTAGCTTTCTGTAGTGGTCGCTCAACTTTCTTTTTTACAACAAAGGGGAACATTTTGGGGCCTAAATTTCTGTAGGTGCCCAAGCCGAGGTTAACGGGAGACGCGCGCTCACATTTAACGAGGTTCTGACCGAAAAGCGTAATTATCGCGCTGACGAAGGCGGGCGGAGTGCAGAAAGGTTGTGGAACTCGCCAGTGCTTTTCTCGCTCGAATCTCTTTCATCCGTCACTGAAAGACAACCTGAGGTCCAGGGAAAACTGCTGAGCTGACATCTGGGCTTGGTGCAGGCGTTCGCCGTATCGCGAGCACTGCCACATTCGGACATGCCAGCGTGCACCCCAGAGCGGGCTAGAGAGGGCAGATGGAGGGTAAGGACCACCACTCCCCATTCTGACGGGGGCAACAGACTTCATTAATGGCCGGGAGAAACACCTACCAGGAATATGTACACAAACTCAATTAGCAAGTCTTTAATATTAAAATACCAATGAATAAGTAATTAGTTAATTAATTAGCAAAAAAATAGCTGTTCTACATTATAAGGGCTAAATGCATTCACTGTATGTATTGGCACTACGAAACACTGGCTAGTGCCATCGTATGAAACACCAGATTAACTGCACCTTAAACAGCAAGAACAAAAAAACAAAATACAGAGCTTAAACAAAATTAAGTCACCGACAGAGATACCAGAGATACCACCATTTACAGAGATACCATCAACCTGTTCTGATCTCCACTCTCTTTCTTATGTAACGGCTTTGTTAAAGGATTCACTTTGATGCTACTGACATTACATTGTAATACAATGTCATTTATTTTAACTTTGTCGCGAAGGATATGTATTATGGAAATGGTTCTAGGTATGAGCATCAACAAAATGAACAAAAAATGATTTTTCTTTGGTTATAGTCTGCCTTGGGCTCTTTGAAAATAATAATAAAGGAACAACAGCAGAAAAAAAACTACCCTCTGTAGGTTCAGCTCTGATGTGATGCCAGCACACCAGAAAAATCCACCCGAGGTTCAGTCGCCAGGGCGATGCTGCGTGTTTGCTAAGGAGACGACGACCTGCGGTTCAGAGGCATAGCTCCCCGCTGAGCCTCCTGGGAACAAACCCTGCCTTTGATCACATGACATTTTAAGTCTGGATGCCTGTTGGTATGTCACCGGTCATGTGATCAGGCAGTGCTTTCAGGGTCTGGTCTGAATGACATTCATAGAAGACAGCGACTGCTGGCTTTTGAATTGGCTGGTTGTGCTGTAAACTGGGAGACCATATGCTTGGGAGTGGAGCATTGTTTTGGATGAGGTTGTATGTCTACCTTTACCAGGGGGTGGGGGGGGGGTATGCAAAGCAAGACTGATGCCTCAGGGAGCACAGTATCAACTACTTGTCCTCGACACTGCCAGACAGAAAAGTACAGGGCACTATAAAGTGTTCTTTCATCTTCCCTGACACACTTATACTGTAGGCCTAGGGGGTTGATATTCAATGGATTTTATGACTTTTCATCAGGACCAGTAGCACTCGAAGCTCACAGGCACTATCCCACCACGGGAACTTTTTTTTCAGGAACCAGGATCTTTTGTCATGTTCCCACAACAGAAACTCGGCCTGACTGTAGTTCCTCAGAGGTAGTTCCTGAACCTTCTTTTAGTCCCTACTCTCGAGTAGGAATGTGCTTCCTTGGCCGAGCAGCTGCATGCAAGCCTCACATCACCCAGTGCAATGCCAAGTGCTAGATGGGGTGGTGTAAAGCACGCCATCATTGGACAGCATGGTACCTGCCTGAAGTTTGGTGGAAGAGAGATAATTGGGGTTGTTTATCAAAGGATGGACTTGGCCCCTTAGATGCAGTAAAGGGATCTCATAATGCTTCAGCATTCCAATGCATTTAGGACAATTATATGCTTCCAACTTTGTGGGAAGAGTCTGGGGGAGGCCCTTTCCTGTTGCAGCATGATTGTGGCCCAATGAGCACAACAAGGTCCATAATTCAGCAACCCCATCAAACACCCCAGAATGGAGATTGTGAAGCAGGCCTTCTTGTCTATCATCAGTGCCTGACCTCACAAAAACTCTTCTGGATGAAGGAGCAAAAATTCCACGAGACACACTCCAAAATCTTGTAGAAAGCCTTCCCAGAAGAGTGGCAGCTGTTATAGCTGGAAAGGGGGACCAGCTCCATATTGATACATATGGATCTAAATGGGATGTCACAAAACTTCCTGTGGGTGTAATGGCCAGGTGTCCCAATACTTATGTCCATATATTGTATTTCTGCATTGGAAAAATCAATCGATAACCAATATACTTCTGTCTAATGAAGCCGCCGGTGAAACTTGCCGGGGCTTATTAGTGGAATAATGTTATGTAGTTTTTTATCCTGTGGAAAATGGAAGATCGATTTTCCGGCCAGATTAAATAATGGATAATAAACATGTCAGGGGCCGTATAAATACAATGTTAGTAAAATGTGATTTGTCCCGTATTTTTGTTCATCCTCCATTGTTTTGGTGTGGTAGTTTGGGTTTTGGCATTTCCCGTGCTCCCCGTTAACACAAAGCTCCCTGTTCCTGTCATGTGGTGTGACACACGAAAGTAGCCAGGAACTACAAAAGTTCCTGGTTGAGACCACCCAGGAGATTGGAAGCATTATAGCCCCCCCCAAGCTGTTGGTAAAACCTGTCTTTAACCATTTCTACATACCCCTACCCCGAGTTAACAAATTGTGCTATGCACAACCCCCCAACAGCTTTTACTGACAGCGAGGGGCAGCATATCTGGTTTATTAAGTCAGTGGCTCTCTGAAGATGCATATAGGGCACATCATTAGAGACAGTGGATGTATGAGGCATTAAAGAACTCCTCACACATTAAGAGAAAAAAGCAAGTAAGAACCACAGCACTGCTACCCACCCGCTATATATCCTGTACTCTAAAATGAAACCCAGGCAAGCATAGGGCACTATTTGTTAAATGGCTTTCCTTTAATTACCTGCTACTTAACATGAAATGCAATTATTCTCATGCCACGCTGCACTAAATTCATTTGGTTACGCATCCAGTCAGGATATTAACAGTTGAATATACACTGTGTTATGAATCGCTAATGTTCTGATCTCTTTAGCGCTATAGATGTGTTACTTATCGACGGGGCCCATTTCATGTTAAGGGTCTCGGCTAAGCTGGCTGCCTGAATGACTTAACTTTCAATGTCAACGAAGTGTATAGCTGAGCATAAATCAATAAATTAAAATCATTTAATTTAATATCAGTTTAATATGCGGAGTGAATTAAATTTGAACTTTTAATGGCTGCTGATGCCCATTCATCTATTGATAACAGAGGCTAAGAAAGTCTGAGAGCAGAGCTTTGAAAGTGTGCTTTGATTAGAAGATGGAAGGAAGATGGATCCAGAGAAAATGCTTCAGATTTTTAAGACGGCGTGAAAACGCTTTTTGTGCCAGGCTGTGCATTTTCACAGTGAATTGTGCACTTTCAGGAGAAAAAGAGGCTCTCTGCACCTGCACTTTGTTGGCCTCCAGACCGGCTTTCTCATTGCTGGTCTTCGTGGCCTTGTCCGCCGCTTTTTTCTGGAGATGGGGACCTCGGCCGAAGAAGATGTAGTTGACGAAAGCGTACTCCAGCAACGCCAGGAAGACGAAGAAGAAGCAGCCCATCAGGTAGATGTCGATGGCCTTGACGTAGGGGATCTTGGGTAGGGTCTCACGCAGGTGGGTGCTGATGGTGGTCATGGTCAACACCGTGGTGATCCCTGGTGTGGGGGGGGGAAAGCATTCAAGACATCCATCAGCCTCGGCTGCGGTAGGGGGCTGAGCAGGTTTCTGGGCATACGACACAACCTGATACCCTTCCAAACGAGTGACAGCCCACTGTGCCAACAGCAGCCCACCTCCTGGGGGATTCTGGGATTGCTTCATTATTCATTAGGATCTTGATGCCATTGAAAGAGCATTTCATTATCCCTAGATAAACCTTGGTGGACCTTCTTAGGAGAATTATGCAGAGAAGCCCGGATTCCCATTAGAGATG
This sequence comes from Petrocephalus zakoni, assembly GCA_026774425.1. Taxonomy (NCBI): domain Eukaryota; kingdom Metazoa; phylum Chordata; class Actinopteri; order Osteoglossiformes; family Mormyridae; genus Petrocephalus; species Petrocephalus zakoni. Next base: position 1,320,918 of record JAODKN010000110.1, read on the forward strand.
CTATAATGTTTGCTTATTATCTCTACATGAGTGCATCTTCTCTCTAGCGGAGACCAGGCTAACAGCATTGTGAAAACACTGTGCACAGAGCGGAAATTCGGAACGCCTTCTGGAAATAATCAGAGTGCGAACTTGTGTGAAATTTACATATACAAATCATAACATGTAAAAATATACAGTGAACATGCATTTCTAACAGGAATAATATAAAGCTATGCGATTACATATATAATATCTTGTTCCTTGAGGAGTAGCTTGTCATCTATCCATGGAGGTGAGGTTCATTGTGATTTATCCGATTTTAGCTCCCTAACACCAACATTTAATATAAATCTAAAACCAAACATAAGCCTTACTTCAATCACAGTCCTTTCCTGGATGGTTATAATTTGAAATTGAAATACATGTTGCGTGCATAATTGATTGTTATCTATATGACTTCAGATATTTAAGTAACGCCAATTTCCGGTTGTGACATTGATGACCAAAAGCCAAAAATGTCAAGGTTTGATATGATGGAAAATCTATTAATCTAATAAAAGCAGGAGCGGCTCTGGGCGACATCTTTAAAATCCCCCAGCCATGGGGACGACCTGGCCAGCCACGCCTCAGTGTGGCCGAGCGGGACCAGCACACCCCAGCCGGAGGTGCGTGATAAGGAAGGGCCTGGCTCTAGGCCACCTCTCCTGGCCCGAGCTATGCATCGGCTGTTAGAGGTCTGGACAATGCAGCTCAAAAAACCCATTTTCTTGGATGTTTGTACTTCTGTGCTGGTCCATCTCTGCTCATACGAGGTTGAGTACCTTTTGTGTAAAAAAAAATGTTCAGTAATGCTTAACATTAACTTCACCTTTGTAGTGCTCTTGTAATGCTTTCATAAAACATTCAGCGCACCTTCATAATGCAAATAACATTCATCAGCAGCATGTAAATATGCATCCTAACATACATTAACATCTTTAAAATACATCAATAAGAAACACTGTTTGACAATAACAAACATTATAATTGTATAATCACATAATACTTGTTGTTAAAGTATTTTAAAGCTTTTACCGTATGTTAGGATGTTAAGGTCTACTTACATTCTAATCATTGTTCTATGGACACAATATGAATGCATTATGTAGGTGTGTGGAATTTACATAGAATGCATGATAAATGCATTATGAATTTGCAGTTAATGTAAAGTGCTACCAAATGCTCACTTCAGCTAAAACTCACCGGAATATATATACATCTCTTTATATAAAGCTATAAAAACATTATGCATGTATAAGGTAATCTGCCATCATTTTGATAGCATAGGACAAGAAACGCTATTAACCACCGGGACGTGGTCTGCATTTCGCCCCCCAAACATAAGGCTTTGCACGATTTATTCCTTTCCCCCCACTCTCCTTTCTGTCTGTCCTCAGACAAAAGCTGCATTCCCACCCCCCCGCTTCAATCTCTCGCATCCCGTTCATGCCACAACCGGCTCTGCTCCGCAACGGATCAGCGGCTCTCCCTGGAGAATCTGATCGTCCTCGACCGAGTGCCAAGTCCTTCACAACCCAGAGAGGAAGAGGAGGGAAGGACCAGGAACGACGGCATCAGCGCTTCCGGTTTCGCTGGCGAGCCCCCCCCCCCGCAGCCTGTGAGAATGGCCCACGTTTGCCCATCAGTGACTCTGGCCTATTCAACACAGTTTCAGGCAAGCTAATGTCTTCGTTACATTTTATGCATTTCAAAATTGTCAAATTAAAAACAAAAAATAACGTAACTTTCACCGTTCATCCATCAATTCAGTGTTTTTCCAAAAAAAACGTGGACTGTCTGTGGGTCCCCGAGGACCAGGTTGGGGGAAACGACATCAATTAATGGTAATTTAATTAACGTGCGTGGCGACATTTTATCAGGGGGCCCAGCATTTATAGCTATGCACCTGCATATACAGCATCACTTGATTACGGCATATAGTTTAACTATCTGAAATGGACGAGTCGAGGAGGTGGGTATTTCGGAGGGCACCTAGGGCGACTCTAGCTGCGGAGGCGTCGTAGTTGATCCAGAAGGAGACCCAGGAGAGGATGGTGATGAGGATGGAGGGCATGTAGGTCTGCAGGATGAAGTAGCCGATGTTCCTCTTCAGCTTGAAGCTTAGGGAGAGCCGCGGGTAGGAGCCTGAGAGGGAGAGAGACCGCACACACAAATGGAGCGGGGTGGGGGCCACAGGAAGGAGCCAGCAGTGAGGGGGCCAGGCGAGCGCGGGGACACTAACAGCGCAGAGTGGCTGGCAGGACACTCGATAATATCGGCGGCAGAAAAAGTCTAATTAAATAGCAGGCTGACCGCTATGCTATGCATGCTTGTTAGCAGGAACAGCGATCTGTAATTGCTTTAAACTTCTCTTAACTGTCAAGTGAGGCTTATTATGGGATTATGAAGTATGCTCACATAGTCATTATGATGATTTCAAACTTTTCTTTGAGTTCTTTTTAAATTAAGCTAAACTCTTAAAATGCAATTTCTATTAGAATCAAGGAAAACTACAATGTGGGTAAAGGAATACAGTAAACTGGTAGATAATTATGTTTGTACTAAGTATGAAAGATGAAAAATAAATGCAATATAAAGTTAGATATAAAGAAACAACGTACAATAATATCACTTATGAATGTAATTTGATTTCACAGAACTTAGTTCTCAGAACATTCATTGTTTATCATTATTATTATTATTATTATTATTATTATTATTATGTACTGTTAATGTCTATTAATGTCTAAATATCCTTTTACTGTCTAAATGTCTTATTCTGCCACTGGAAACCTGTAACTTCCTGCAAGATTAATACAATTATCTATCTATCTATCTATCTATCTATCTATCTATCATCATTCTTTAGGGTGGTAACAAAATGTTAATGTTATACATTTGTATTATACTAAATCTAAAATGTTAACAGCACACAGAAGTATAATACACACGGCTATCAACAACATTTAGATGTAAATCTTTAGTTGAGTAAGATGTCAGTACAATAACGAGACGTGTAAATGCAGCAGCCTGGTGTGCTGGTGTACCTGTGGTGAAGACCACTTTTTTGGAGAGCGTTTCATAATTGATGATGGAGAACTGGGGCAGCTCGATGTTGTCCACCCCCGTGACCGCGCTGCCACCTTTCCAGTAAAACTCGATGTCGTCGGTGGTGTAGCCGTCTGGAATAGAATCTCCTTTCATTTAGTGACACGGGGGAGATGGAGAGGAACAGAAACACAAGCCCGGACCGACAAGGCTGAGCAAGCGATGTTAGAGACCGCGGGTGCTGGTGGTAGTTGGGGGTGGGGGGTCTGTAAAGGTCTACCTCAGTCTCTTAGTGGGAAAGAGCCCTCTGTGTCATTAGTGTGTGTTGATCCCTCATCTCCCTACCGCATCATCCCATGACAGGCCCACAAACCCCACCCCCCCACAAGGAATAGCTCCTGTACACACAGATTAAACTGTGTCCAAAGCAAAAAAAAAAAAAACAACAACAACAAAAAAGACCAGGTCTGTGGGAGTTTAGGCTCCCCACTGCTAAACAGAGAAAAGCAGCACCCACTCCTGCAGATGGAGTGAGTCAGTACCCACCACCTTCCAAGATTATGTAAGGGAGACTAACTCTAAAGTCCACCCTACCGACGGGAAGTCAGGGCGCGGGTGCCAGCGGGCCCTGCGACGGGAAGGGCTGGCCACGTCCCGAGGGCCCGGCCAACGTGACAGCATCTCTGTACGCGAGCATCTCTGACTGCCATTCCCAGAGATTGGACCCATCCTGCTGTTCCCAGGGCATTCCCGGGTCCCCTCCGTCCGGCAAACTACTGTTAGCGTTGTAACGGGTGAAGCGACAGAATCTGAGATATAAAGTCATCGTGAATCACGAGCCAAGATCAACAAAAGGCAATTTGGGGCACTGGACGATGAACGGTTTGAAGAGGGGAAACAAACAGTACTTCAGCCGTTTCTGCGGTGGGAGTTACTTAGAACTTACGGCTGTCGTGCCCCTGGGCTGGGCCCCAATCCCCAACTGTTACGCTAACCTGCTCTGCTCTCTGACCCCAGACCTGCTGTCTGCACTGTATGCATGTCGATGTCTGCGGGGGCCAGTTTGTTGATTTTAATGCCCCAGTCATAAAGTCACTTCACCCCTACCCCTGTCCGCCGTCCCCAAAAAACTAAATAAACAGCCTGTGAGTGGCATCGGTACATTACAGCTAGCTGGCTCCTAGGCTGAACATGCTGCTTCATCGTCTGCTAAATAACAAGGAAATTAGGTTCCGTGCGTATAAAATTTTTTAAATCAAAATAATTTTCGATTAAAAATTTTTGACTTGAATCCCTTAATCAACGGTACTATACAATATTCTATTAGTTTATTAACATTATTTAATTCTTCTTTTTCTTGGGACGGTGCGGTGGCACGTTGGTTAACACTGTTGGCTCACTCCTCTGGGACCAGGTCTGGTTCTGTCTCTGTGGAGTTTGCATGTTCTCCCCGTGTTGTCATGCGGTTTCTTCTAGGGTACTCAGGTATCCCCCCCACAGTTGGTTAACAGGAGGTTAACTCCAGAGGTTAACTGGAATTGACAAACCACCCACAGGTGTGCATGTGTGTGCAAAGAGCGCGTACGCCCTGCCAGGGGTCGGCACCCCATCCTGGGCTATTTCCTGCCTTATGCCTGTAATTTGCAGGGTTGGCTCTGCGATCTTGTATTGGAGAAGTGGGCAGAAAATGCAGGAATGGACGGTTAGTTATTTATTTCATGTAGTGACTGTTCGTGGCCAACAGGTGGCCCCCGAAACCTTGATGGCTTGAGTGGCGGTAAACACAACCGCCGTACATGTCTCACGGAGAGCAAGAGGCGAATCGTGGAAACAACCCAACTACCGTTATGCTAATAACCTATGAGTCTCTAGCCGCCGTGCGCCTTGTTCTCCCACATGCACCAAATCGAGCGCCCATGTTACCTTCTCCTTTCCTTCCTTCTGCTTTTATTTTTTGTTCGACTGCATTTGGCAGCGGGGGTCAGCCCACCCGGCGGAGCGGTGGACGAGTGTTTGCAGACACTGGGAGCGCTTTTAACGCGCTCGGCTACGGTGGAGCGTTGTGCGGGGTGTACCCCTGCCAAAGGCCTGGCGCACAGACACCAGACTTGCGCGGCCCAGTCCTGGCAGCGTAGCGCGTCAATAAAGCCTGAGCCAGGGCCCTGACTCACTCGGGGGACAGCAGATGTCCGCACAATAGCCCCCCCGCCACCCCGCTATTGGGACAGAGCATTGCCATCGATTACCCTAATTAGACAGGAAGGCGCTGATTCGTTGCCACGCATGATGTCAGGCCGCAGATGCGATTCCCCAAATGTTGTGCACGTGGATAGTGTGAGGTCCAGGCCCGCGAGGGAGCCGCTGTTTCACGGGCTGCCAATTCTGCGCTCCACGACACAGCAGCGGGGAGGTAAATCAATGCCGTTCAAGGTCCTTCTCCCGACCGCAGAAGAGCTCCTACTAGCAGCTAGGCTTCTACCTGGACGAGGTTCTCATACATCCCCAAAAGGAAGATAAGGTTCTTATTTTATATCATTTGAAATTTTATTTTATTTTATTTTATGTGCTACATCCAGCCCTTTTACAATATTTAAACTTGCCTCTAAATTGAAGAAGGACATCCTATAATTTACACAATGGTGGCCTGATTTAGACTGCAGGCTCTGGGTTGGGTAACGGACTCTTACAGCTGGTCATGTGATTCCCGTTCTGCCAGTCTTTCAGACTCTCAGTCACTCTTCCTTTGTCCAGTGATCACTGGGTATTTCAAGAAGGACACTGTATCTCAAACATTTTTTTTTTACCTGAGAGTAACTGAATGGCCAATGAAGGCATGCCATTTTATGCTATGTACATCCTCTGTATGTCCCTGCATATTATATGAGGGTTGGCCTTTGTGCTTAGGTGCCACATATTTAAGAACAATCTCCCATAATGCATTGCATGAAAACAAGGTTGACTATTACTGCACGGTGTCATTGGGATTGATTCCCACCCCATATGGATCATTTTGCCCTGCTGTGGGTATCTGGCGGCACTCATGTTTAAAGCTGCATCCCACGATCACACCCCCCTGCCCTGGCTATGACTCCCCCCCCACAAAAGCCCTGCCAGAACTCTTTCCCTAGCCCACTAAAGTCCAGAGGACTGGCCCCCTATAGCCCCTCTCGATGAGCTCTCCGGAAATGGGCAGCATTTGGCGTGTGAAAGCTGACGGCAGCCTTTGGCCTCCTGCCAAGCCAGCGCTGGCCTCCAGGGGCAGCCGGAAAATGCAGGAAAGAACAGGAAACTCTGGAAAGAACCCGCAGAGCACCGTCACTGTGGTGGGCAGCTCATCCAGGTTTTTCCCGAACTTGTTTGGCCAGTTAAAGAGCAACTTGGGGGACAACCAGTCTGTTAGATGAGCACCGACATGGCCACAGGCTCACGTCTATCACCAAATAAACCAAAAATAAACCAGCAAGGCTGGGCTATTAATTATACCTGAACCCAGAGAACCTGCAGTACCATCTTCCCACATACAGTACCAGTCAAAAGTTTGGACATGCCAACCTGCCTACAAAGGAGAGTGATAGCGTCCCAAAACAAAACCTGGCCACCTGACCTAAACCTAGTAGAACTGGCTTTGGAGGAGCCAGTGAGTCCTTGGCATATATGCAGGACCTCCTCCAGGACGGCTGGAAAAGCGGCCAATGAGAGCTCAGCATATATGCAGGACCTCCTCCAAGACAGCTGGAAAAGCGGCCAATGAGAGCTCAGCATATATGCAGGACCTCCTCCAAGACAGCTGGAAAAGCGGCCAATGAGA
>JAODKN010000110.1:1329296-1343561 GCA_026774425.1 Petrocephalus zakoni
GAACAACCCAGGATGGGGCACCAGCCCATCACAGGGCACACTCACACACCAGTCACTCACACACTGGGGCCAATGGGAACAAGGCAGGGAACAACCCAGGATTGGGCACCAGCCCATCACAGGACACACTCACACACCAGTCACTCACACACTGGGGTCTATGGACACAAGGCAGGGAACAACCCAGGATTGGGCACCAGGCCATCACAGGGAAAATTTGTTAACTCCAATTAACCTCAGCATGTTTTGATGAAACTGGAGGAAACCCCAAAATGACATGGGGAGAACATGCAAACCGCACACGCATGGAGTCATGGCGGAGACTTGACCACTAGTCTCAGGGATGGGAAGTAACAGTGCTAACCACTGCACCAGTGTCCCCCCATAAATTCATCCCCTTTAAATATTAAAGGTAATGGTTTATTCAAGTTTTCTTCCAGTTTAATTTTTCAATGTATTTACATGTAATTTATATAAAGGCGAGCAAAGAAAATAGCTGAAAATGGTGAAAAAGCCCAATTTTCTTTTCATTTATTGTGCAAAAAATGCGTCTTAAGAAAGACCAAAGAGCCTTTAATACGTAGTAAGCAATCTGCTGTCTTTGATCAGCTCTTTGTGTGCTCTGCCTAATGACGCCATGTGATAAAGGCAAACTGCTCCGTCCTCTTCATCAGTCAGCTAAACAAACCATGGTTACCCTCCGTCTGGGACAACAGCGTCCCCATTTTCTATGCAATCACTCGCAACGACTTTGGCCAATGACAGAAGTTCTAGACACAAGGCTTTCAGATTACATCGCACCAATTAAACCCATCGGCTAGAATGGACGACGGATCAGTCTATCAGGGGAAATTTGAGCAGAATGGTGGCCACAGTGTTAACCTTCATGACTCTTCCGTGTCACTACATTAAACTGGGAGAATGGGTTTGACTGGGAGAGATCCCCATCTCGCATCTGAGGACCTGCGTCTCGGTCGGTGACGGTGACTGCGTTGACATGCACCTTAATAAACCGATTACGATTGGCGTCAGGCCCTTAAGCCGATTACCTAATCCATTTACCTGACCTAGGTTATATGATCATAAACCATGCAAACCCTTAAACGGATTATGACCGGTGTATTGATGCACCAAATCAAAATCCCTTTCGTGCAAATGAAGAATGACCCGGAAGCAACTAAACGTGACTTAACCCGATTACGCAGCTGGTCATGTAAACACAGTAATCGGGTTATTAAAAGCACCTGCAATCACCCTAATCGGGTTATTATCCCATCATAATTGGTTTATTATTGAGTACATGTAAATGCAGTCATTGAGATGGAGATTTTATGGGATCCAAAAGCAGCAAGAGAAGCCCTTCGATTGATCTTTAAAGATGAATTTGTAGGGTTTTCTTTCCATTAAACCGAATAAGCAATGCCCAGCCCTCCCTGGGACTCAAACCCATGCCATTGCCAGTTTAACACCCCACATTCTGAGCCACACAAGATCGCCCCCCAGACTCATTCGCTGAGTCCATGTCTCTCATCTTCATGGGTACCAGAAAATCAATCCATCAGCTAAAATGGAGTGTCTGATTGCAAACAGACTATTTTTCTGACCAGTTTGTTGGTCTCAGTATTCATTAATATTATTAATTTGTTAAGTCGATTTCACTACAAACTACTTCTAATGCTTGACTAATAAAGAACCCTAAAGCAAATTTCAAACCTTAAAATAAAATCACCGTATTTGTCATGTGTACAAAAATGTTCATAAGAACAGTTTCACTCGAGCAATCCTCAACAGGCACAATAGGTCATTCCAAAAACGTTCTCTACTGAATGTGCAAAAAAATCGGTCGTGAAAAGTAAATGAATAATTGGCCTGAAAAGTGATTCACCCTTTTTTCCCCCTGCAGGGAAGAGAATGCAAAATATCTACGCGTTTGCAAGATTTTCCCAGGGAAGATATTTCACCTGTTTTTACACCGAAGCGAAAATGAAAATGGTATTTAGCCCGTGAATCGGACGGGGCCTCCGCCATTGGCTCGGGCTGCTGCGAGGTGTCGTGGAGCTACTTCAGGTGCTTCCCCTGTTCTTCCTGCAGGAAGACGCGTTTGCTCAAAGTGTGCCGTCTCCAGGGAGCGGTGGAAACAATTTGCGAGTGTCTGGCAGTCCCTGGGGGAGGGGGGGTTGATTTTGAGGAAGCCGCAGTCAGTGAAAGATTAGCGATTTTTAACAGCGGGCCTTAGAGAGATTTTTTTCAACCTGCTGAAGGAACAGCCGAGGAGGTTCTGCGTCCAGCTGTGAAACGCGCGGGCAGCGAGGGCAGCCTAGTGCAAACACTCCGATCTCACAGCTTCTCTCTCATCCTCATCACCGATTTTTTCGAATATCACTATCAGGACAACATTACAGTAAGTCGGGAGCAAATCAGCCCTAAACCCCACTCCCCCTAAACCCCGCCCACCGAACGCCATCCGAATTCTGCGGTTTCATTCAAGAAAGCGATACATGTTACTGCTCAGCACACACACACACACACACACACACACAGACACCTCTAAAGGGACCCTAACATCGTTTTCTGCCTCAGTCCCTATCGACATCAGATACTCATTTACAGCTCAGTTCTCCAGTCGGACACGCAGTGCCCTAATGAGGAGAGCAGCCTTAGTGTCACAGTTAGGGGGTCGTAAACAGGGATGGCCTTTTTCGCTACGGCTAAAGTGCAAGATACAGTCAAAGATATTAATGGCTGTGTCTTTCACGTTCCAGTAAATAAGGAGCAGGGTCACAGGGAAAGGCCGTGCCTATTTGGAAAGAAGCTAGTGGCCAGGTTGTTAATCAGCAATATAAATAGACTTTTACTTATAGTATGTGAGAAATCTAAGTGCAAACCCTTTTGAAAAAAACCAGCATAGACCAGTACAGCTGGTTACCAGTATAGCCGGCATAATGTTACCAGCATCCTTAATGGAATATTACTATCCTGGTCCATTAGCTACACCAGCACCAAGCCAGCACTAACCAGCACCAAGCCAGCACTAACCAGTACCAAGCCAACACTAACCAGTACCAAGCCAGCACTCAGCAGCACCAAACCAGCACTAACCAGTACCAAGCCAGCACTAACCAGCATCAAGCCAGCACTAACCAGTACCAAACCAGCATTAACCATTACCAAGCCAGCGCTCAGCAGCAAGTTGGTATCTGCTGTTATTTTCAGCAGGGGAGTGAAAATGCGTTTTTATTTTTTATAGAAGCAGGCATACTCCGGTAAGTCACAGATGCTCATAACACGAGCGCAATCTACTGTAAGCAGTTGGGAGAGACTGGGGCATGATTTTCAGTTCATCAGTACTCACAGCTCTCGATCTCCAGCGTGCAGTTCTGTTCGTCCAAGGGGTAGCGGCGAAGATCCATCATGCAGGCAGCCGTCGTGGTGATCCTGGAAGGGAGGGGTTAAGCATTACGGCAGGTCACATGTTTCATGAATCTACCAATAGAGTGCTATATACGATCAGAGAAAAGTCAAAAACAAGAACAGTGCAGCACCCTAAGAGTCTCAAATGTCATGTGACTTTCCATTGTTATAACTAAGTATACTGTGCCACTGGTGAAGAGACAAGCAAAGGATGCAGCAGCCCTTACATTTCATTAATTTCAGAAGTTAGCCAGCCTGTCACTCGACTATTTCATCCAGTGAGAACAGGATTCACTAAAGAGCTGCCTAATTTCCCCCATATTTGAATCACCCTTCAGTGCATCTCACTTATAACTTTAGGTGACTGACATTCCCATCAAATTGCCTATGGGATTATGGGATTTTTACAGATTCTGGCCTCTTCTTTGTAAGAAGTCCTCTCAAGAGCGCAGTCAGGTAGAGTTTTGGCGTGTTTCCTTTGAGGGGAGCCTTCTAGTGTTTTGTTAAGGATCATTAAACGTAAAATCCCGCATTGCAATAAATGTCGCAATCCTATCTGCTGCTACGCTTTTTTAATAAGTTTGCGATTAAGTTAATGTTCCAAGCTACAGTTGAATAAGCCTGGGCGGTGTGATCCTTCAGCTCTGCCCACCTCTTTCTGCAGGATAGACATGCTATGGAACATCTGACAGCTTCTTAATCATTTCCCCCATGCCTTCATTTAGATTAAAACACGATTAGCTTTCCAGAGTTCTGACAGTACCACATTAGGCCTTTGAGAATGACCCATGGGTACTGGATTGTTGGCAGTCACAGCTAAGAATAAGCTAATTTAGGCCTGTGGCCTAGGAATAAATAAACCATATACTCATCATATACATCATTATATTTTACTCAACGTTATTGTTACAATATGCATGTTTATTACATTACAAGAACTATGAAAGAGTCACCGTCTCTCCTCCTGCGGTGCTTGGTGTGTTTACTCACATTACTTACTGTTCTTTCTTGTTTAAATTCAGGTTTAGACAAAACAATGCACTATTTGGACAGTGCATTCACCCAGAGCACATTTTAAAGGTATGAACTTAACAGTGGGCGGAGGGGGCTTGTTCCAAGTCAAGTAATTTTATTATAAAGCACAATTAAAAACACCAAGTATTCGCCAAAGTGCTGTACAACACAGTAAATTGACACAATACATAAAATCCTACCATGAAATTTATAACAGTAAAACCAATGATAGCAATCACCAACAATAAAATCCAATATAATGATTACATGCAACACTAGCACTGAAGATATTGAATAACAATAATCTGAATATACAAACTGTCATTTAAAGAGCTGATCTAATCTGAAATGGAAGACTGTTACAAAGGGACAGAGCAGCGACTGAATCACTACCCTATGGAGGTGGGGGGTTTTGTGTGCCTCTGCTGTTGGGGGCTGTTGCCCCCCGGTAGGGTCTCCTGGTCATTGGTGAGCGGCTAGACTAAATGCAATTCATTATAAACCCCATGACCAACACAACAGAGTATGTATGTCTTCGAACCCATCACCCCCGGATAGGGAGGGGGTGAGCTACTGTATTGTAGATTATTAAAGATTTTTTTATATCTTGGATGGTGTTTCACCCCCGTTTTTCTTGCTGATGTTTGCCTGCTTGACGTTGTTTCCTCCAAGCATCTCAGGAAACAGGTAAGGAACACCCAGCACGATCAGGGTGGACTATCTTCTCTGGGGGGTGCGAGGTTAACAAGGCTAGGAGGCCCGCTAAGCTAGCCGCTTGAACAATTGTGTCGTCAGTAAAAATTTGCTGATTGGGTATTTTCAATCTGGCAGATTTAATAAGTTTAACTTTCCTGTCTGTCCTGGGGCAGGCCGGGACCCCTGTCGTGCCGGACAGGGCCCCTGATTTCACCAAAGTCCCAGGCAGTGGCCCAGAATACCTTATGTATTAAAATGCCAACGTTATTTATTTATTTTTTTTAAATAGTCACGTCGGTCACTTGTAACACGTGTGTTAGATGCTTCCTGAAGTCCTGGAGCCGGTCAGTGTGGACAGAGCAGGCTGTTCAGCACTGAGCTTGCGGTGGGATCTCTGGCTCCTGCCACGCTGAGACATGCAGACCTATTCTGACTACCCCCCCCCCCCCTCGCTCTCCAGCCTGCATCGTGCGACTGCAGGATTTTAATCGACAGCCGTCGGGTTTATGGGCTCTGCGCTTAACCCCACAGTCCAGGCTTCAATCAGGCCAGCCTGCCCCAGACGGGAAGTCTTCTCCCTCTTGGAATCCCCCCCCTCGCTGCACCCCATGGAAGAAGGTGACTAGAACAATGTCTGAAGGTGACATAAGGCCCAAAGCTCGCCAATTTTAATTCCGCACTGGGCCCTGCTGTTGTACCCTTCGGAAAGGTACTTAACCTCCGGTCTTATGGGAGAAGACCCAGCCGAATCAAAGGGTAAAAACTTTGACTGGCATTAAGCGATAAAAACATCGAGTTAGAAAATAAAATGTACAGTGCAGCCCCACGGAGCTCACATACGCCAGCTAAGCAAGCGAAATGGAAACACGAAGGATGTTATCTCCCTGACTGCCCCGCGGGGCTCACGTGCCTCATATGTCTGCCTGGTTTGAATTGGCTTATATCCCTGTGTCTGAAGCAGAAAATGAGCTTCTTCTTGTGACAGACTCACTCTCGGCTGTGGGAAAGAGAGGTTTCAGTCTCACACTGTGTCACACTTCTCTCACACAGACATGCAACAATACACATGATAAATGTTCCACTTATAGTATAACCAATAATAATACGTCTCCAAAAATTCAGGAGCCATAGAAATGTACTTACCATTGTGGAAAAAAATACATTCTGATGGTAAATATAACATAGCTGTCTGTTTCAATGTCAATGATACATTTTTGTAGACAGTTTCAATACAAATCAATAAACAAATGGGGTAATTGTATAAGTAATGCGTGTAAAGTCACAAGGGCGTTTTCGGATCATATTCACCGTTGTCTAAATATATCTAAATTTTAACCACACCTCACATACTTGAAACCTGTCCAGAAGATATTCTATTTTCAACATGTTCAACTCTCAAATAAAGGAGAAACTGATTAAATTAAAATCCTTTAAAACCGTAATCACTACAGCATTTGAAAGAGCTTTAATTTTCTGTAGAAATCATTAACGAAGCCGGTCGTCGTTTCAGGTGAGATGGATTTACGTATCCCACTGCGCTCTCTGCCACGGGAATAATACAAATAATTGTTTTAGCGGCACAAAGCTGTGATTCCAAGCTGACTCAGCGTGAATGAATCCATGGCCCGCCCTGAAGAGACTGCAGATAAAGATGGAGACCGTGCTTCGCCAATGGCACGGGAACAGGAAGGCCGTTTTAATCCATCGCTTTGGATCTGGGCAGAATTTTAATCAGTTTCCCCTTTTATTCCCCCCTTCCCCCTTTGATCTCAGAGCAGTACTTATGAGAGATTAAAACAGGAGGTTATGATAAGAAATGATGGAGAAGAGGGAGACAGGCCAGGGTTGGAGTGCAATGCAGAGTCATTTCTTTTTGAAAGGCTGTATCCGAAACGGTCTGACACTCCCCAAAAGGCCCGCAGACTTACCCTCAACAGCCCAGGACTAGTTAAAAATGAATCTGATACATGAAAGACATACCACCTACTTCCTATTAGCTAGACAATCTATTTTAAATCTTTGACATATGTCTCGTAGGAAAGACATGAAATGTATTACTGAATGTTCATGGAAACAGAACAGGGGTTGGAAATGGGGAGCATTATTTTTATTTTACTCAGGTAGCAGGTCCAATTCCATCCATCCATTTAATTTGCCTCTTGTCTGCTGCAGGGTTATGGGCAGCCTGAAGCCCTCCTTGGGGAACACAGGGCAGGAGAGGCTCTGGATGGGAGGCTAGGGCATTGCGGGGCATGGACTCACACTATGGGCAATTTAGAGATGCAAATCAAGCCAACTGCAAGTCTTTGGACTGCAGGACAAAATCTACATGAGGCAAGAACAAGAAGATTCCACAAATGGAGTGGAAGCGGGCGAGTTGGTCAGTCCTGTAGGTCGGGGTGAGTAATTTTATCCAGAAAGGGCCATTGCATGTGTGGGTTTTCCCTGCTACGTGCTAATTAGATTACCAGTTAGAGGACTGATTGATTGAACTGTTTGGTGGGTGTGTTGTCATGGCAATTAATGACATGCCCAGGAAAACAAAGTCTGATTGGTCGATCCTGTGGTAACCACTTCGTGACTGTCAGCACTTAACAGGGGCAGTAAGCTGTGTTGCAAAGCGGCTTGAACTACCCCTCGGTATCCAGGGGAGATTCTGGGCCCAGTGAGAGCATCTCATAATTGCCCCCGACTCAGACTAATCCAATTATGCTGCAAAGTTTGAAGGCCCTTCTCTGCAGGTCACTGTGCTGGAAGTCTCACCTGGGTCATTAGCATAGTTAGGTTGGTCTAATAATGATTACTTGTGGGCAAGTGAATGCAGATATTTGAGACGAAGAGCTTAAAGTTTTTCCTTGCAGCCCCCTGGCAGAAGCCTGGCCTTGTCACGTAGCCCTGCCAAGGTAAGCAAGCCAGCTATAGCGCTAACCCCGCTCTGACAATTGCAGCTCCCAACATGACGCAAGTCCTTTGATCTGCCTTAGGATTTGACGTCAGAGTCGCATTTGTGCAGGCTGGAAGAAGCCGGGCCCTGATACCGCCACCGTGCCCTAGAGTAATGTTGCTTGATTTGCTAACGGGTCCAGGCCTCTCCGACCCATTCAGTAGCAAGGGCCTCCACATGGGGCCATACTCTGCAGCCTCTGCCTGAGCCGGCACTGCAGGCCATTCTCCAAAGGTTGACAGCCACAAGCGAAAGGGCCGGCAGCCCGAGCATCTAATGCCTCCAGTAACACAACACCCAATTGCATGCTACCGTCTCTCATTCATTAAACAATGTGTTCGCCTCAGTCAACAGTCACACCATATGTTATACATGCTAATATTCATGTGATACTATATGCATTTCCAAGCACAAACGATAAGCCTGACAGAAGCTTTCTCAATTAGGGGGATGGCCATCACTTTTGAGGAAATCATACTGATTGGAGTAAATATTTGACCTGGGCATTGCTACATACCTCTCTACAACTAACCCCATTCCAGGTTACTTTAAGCTTCCGACCTGCACTCTTTCCTGAAGATGTTCCAGTGGCGGATGACTGGTTCAGGAGGATCAGCTAAGTCTGGAAAATGGCCCACAACCAATTATGGCGAGCTCTGTGCACTCAGAGAAGGCTGCTGATCACAGGTGTCGACCAAGTCCCATACTCCACCCAAGTCAACGTGTCTGGCTGTCCGCCTGGGACATGCAGCTCTGTCTCCCTCAGCCCGAGATGCGTGATCTTCTGACACACCGTGCTCACACACTGGTCACAGCCTTTCATATATCGCTGCTGAAACCTGTCTCCAGAATCCTCCCACGGCACCCTATACTCTGTTTGTGCGCTTAGTTCTCACCCCAGCTTCCTGGATTTTGCCTACGGTTGCAGATTATATCATTAAAGACACCTTGCTCTCTTCACATTTACTGAGAGTTTTCTCAAGCCGTGTACTGGGATAAAAATCAGACCTGGACTTTGGGGGTCGCTCCAATAAATTGTCATGCGGGAAGGGAGGATTCAACAACAATAAGTTTACCAAGCAGGGGGGTACTGCAGAATAATTTGCCTGAGTGGGGGGGGGGTCTCCCACAAAGGATTTTTTCATTCCACAACCCCTTCAGCTCACTATGAAAATGCCCACCATGGCCAGCCCAGGAGCTATGTTAATGCACTATTCCAAAAATGTGTTTCTGGTGCATTCTTGCTTTGCTGTTCCATACTCTGTGGCACGATCTGCTACATATGTTTCAGAAAACACGATAATTGATGGAAATGAAACTAACGGGGAAATCCGATGTTCTGTGTTGGTAAGGGAGGACAGCAGAGGCCTTCAGCCGTAAGCAGTGACACTGGCCGGAAGCCACGAAGAAAGGCGTCGGACTCGCTTAAAGTTCTGCTGCTGCCCCATTGAAATTCATGATGTGCTCCACCTGCATCTTCTACCGGCAGGCTGCAGGAGCGCAGTCATGGGATGAGCTTGTACTGCCATCAGCAATTATAGCTGCAGAAACTGGGGGGGGGGCGCTGTTTAGAGAGTCTTCTGATGCAGGCAAAACTTATGGCATTATAAGCTAATAACTGGTGTGCCTTTTTCACAGAAGCTTATTAACAAACGGATGGGCCATAATTCATATAGAGGAGCCAGCCAATGACATGTTTTGAATCATTGATTTGACAGGGAAAGGGATACTCTTGGCCAATCAGCATTCGTCTGTGGCCAGTGGCCCTGCCCCTGTATACCCCCCTTGTTGTGCCACACAACAAGGCTATTTTTAGCTGCAATATTAATACAGTTTTTTGATGTAAGTTATGAGACTGTATTTACACAAGTGAAATGAAACTTTAATTATCTGAATAGGATGGGGGGGGGGGGCAGGCTCTGAGCATCAGTCGCTCACATATTAGCTAATTGTCTGCTTTCTTCCCCTTTCCTCTCTGGAGCGCAGCCGAAGCTTCCGCTCGGGCACGCATGAAGCAGCCAAGGTCAAGAGGCAGCGGGCGGGGGTGTACAAGCTGCAGAACCACGCCGAGGCCCGGGGTCTGGGTGCGAGGAGATGGCCGATGCAGCCACGTAGAAGGAAAGGGAGTTTCCATTAACAACGCCGCGCTGCTGGTACTTACTGGGGCGGGGAAAAGAATCGACGCACAGAACGGGTTTAGTGAGAACCGCTTTGGCCGAGTTTAACGAGACAATAAGCGTCTCCTTCAGTGTCCAGAGAGTTTAACGTTCAGCTGGGCGCATTCTGCGCTACGCACTTTGGTTAAGCACCTTTCCCAACCCAGTGATGTGTTTTGAAGCTTTTTCCTTTTCAGTCATTTGTAGTTCAGCTGAAACACATACGCACATAAATTCAGACGGCCAGTTTGGATGTCTTTTTTAAAACATTAAATTTCCACGGAGACGGTGACTTTGGGGTTTGCCGAGAGAGGCGGAGGTTATGCACTTCTGTTTTCCTGCCGGGCTAGGTATAATTTATCATCAGAAGAGGAGAGCTGACCTCTGTATGGTGAAACACTAATGGGGAGTCAATCGCTCCCGTCCCCTCGGAGTCATTAAGGGAGGTAATGGCAGCCGGAGTCTGTGCTCACACTGCCGACTGCGGAGGCAGAGTCTCCGCTCTCTTGTGGACTTTGCTTCTCATTTGCAAAGTGTCCTCAGCTGCAGAGCATCTTACATGGGTTTTTTTTTTTCTTCCTGTGGCTTTAAACTGGAACAGACGCGCCACTTCGAACCAGCAGTATTTTAAAGTTAGCTCGCCCCCATAGACTAAGCTCGGCACCGAGACGACTCGGGAAGGACACGCCGAAGCGAGCGAGCGAAGAAGATCCCGCGATTCCAGCAGGGCTCGCGGTTTCCTGGGAAGGTGCCGCCCCTTGCCGGGAAGCCGCCGGCCTTTCGAGACGGCGAGCCGTACCTCAGACCGTAGAGCACGGTGCCGTCCGGGTGCAGGCGGATCATTCGGTTCTTCACCGTCACACCGTGCACAAACGACTTCTTGTCGTTGATGAAGTAGGTGTCGGGGACCCACAGCTGGTCGGCCACCCGGTTGTCTAGCGTCAGGTTCAGTGGGATTCCCGTGTAGGAGAGACGCTTGTCCCTCCACGATTGCTGGAAGTACATGGTGAGGGTGTAGTCCTGGGGATTTAAGGACAAGGCAGAGGTCAGCTGCAGAAGGATTTGGAGGACACACACCTCAACAGATGTTGAGGTTTCACCTTTCCTGCACTGCGACCTTGCTTCTATTGCGAATGTCAGTCTGTGGCTGACATTTTCATAGCAATAGAGTAGAGTGATGCTTACATGGCTCTAAGCCAAAGGCTTTTTTTTCTCTTTCATGCATCTGCATCTTGTGGGACCATTAATAACTGACATCTGGAAAAGCACCACAGGTAGAATGGTGAAATGACTGCATCACCCAATCACTTAATACACAGCCTGCCACTACTACTGACGTAAACTATGCTGAGAAATTTCAAAATGTCATGTTCTGTAATGTTCCTGATTTTCATCTGCATGAGTAGAGCCCAGACTCGAGGGGTGGCAACTGTGCTCCTCCAGCAGGCTCTAAGGAGAAGTCCTGGAATGTTCTAGAGAAATAAGAGGGCAGTGTCTACAGTGCAAGGCTATATACCGCACTTCAGTCACATCAAGCCCTCTATAAAAGACACAGATTGCCCGGCAAAAAATAAATTACATTTATGCAAATTCTCTGGACTTAGATTGCCATAGTGAAACTATACGTCATTAGCCTGGATAAGGCAAAAATTGGCTAACAATTTATAATACATATAAATCTTACAGAGTGCCAGTTTAAACAAATACAGAATGATTCTTTGATATTTACTGGCTATTTTCTATGCTCACATAAATCATAATAAAAATCATAATAAAGGTATTTTTCTTTAAAGGTATTTCTGTTTTCACTGAACAAGTCACTTATTTCATGTTTACAAATACACAATGTACATATTTACAGATTAAATGTAGACATTTAGTATATCAGTATATCATTAAGCTATTTTCATACATTTACTGGGTACATTACTACATTACTGGGTACCCATTTATGTGTTTTTGTTCCTACTGTACCTGTCGCTGTGCAGTAATTCACAGAGGATTTGTAAAAAGAATACTTTACTTACTAAATATTTTTTTAAGGGAACAGGTTAAACTAAACAAAACGGAATGCTGTAACATTTATGTCAGGTTCTGACCAAACTGTTTACTGCAGCAAAGGCCTTGCTGAGGATCAGAATCCATCAGCATCCCCTTGCTGGCAGGAGCCTGATGTTGCATTAATGTGATGGAAGATTTAGCGGCCTTCTGGCTGGAAATCTCAGAGGTCAGATCAAGCTTCTCGAGGACGTGGTTAGTTATAGTTCAGCGGTACTGGGAGTGCCAGGCACCTCAGCCGCTGCGGGCCTTCACTGTGACTTAATTAATTCGGTTTGAGGTGCGTCAGATAAAAGGGGAGCAGAGCATGAAATGTCAGGCGAGTCTGTAGGACGGCCATTTTATGGCGTTTAGCGGGGGTGTTATTACAGTTTTATGTGTGTAATAAAAATGTTGAAAACTGTTTCGAAAAACTATAGAAATAGAGGTGTACGTTAAGATGACGTAAAAAAAAAGAAAAAAAACTAACTTTAGAATTAAAAATAATTAATTCTGAAGAAAAATATGCCTTCTTAGCCATTTAAAAATTGCATAGCAATATAATTTAACGTCCTTACAAACAGACATAGATAGATAGATAGATAGATAGATAGATAGATAGATAGATAGATCGATAGATAGATAGTTCTCTGAGGAACAATTGCATTCCATACATAGGGAAGAAGACCTTAGAACATAGTCTCACCACAATACTGTAAATCTGCAGACCACACCAGGATATAGATCAAATACCCATTACTCATTAGTTCAGTTATTTTGTTAAGTTTAATTTGCTCTGCCCTGAAGCGTGAATTGCAACACTGAGCACCTGAGCACATGCAGAACTTCTCTGTGGGTAGAGCTGGTGTCACATCTGCACAGAGATGGCGAGACGTTGGCGGGGGGTGGGGGGGGACATTCCTGCATTTCCAGTAGTGAAATGACAAAATGAGACATGCAGGGACGCCGTCACCATGCTGAAGGTGTTCTCCACTGTCTGAGTCTTCACTCGTTTTTTTAATTCCCCACATTCTCATTTTCCCGCTCCCAAACAGAAATATGAGGCAAAACAAATGCAGATAAAAGATGGCAGCCTCAGCCAAATGTCATGCTCCGGTGGGAGAGAAAAGCTTATCTTCAGGCACACAATGAGCCAGGGAAGCTGGGGACCAGGAAGCTTCTGAAGCTGACAGGAGACTGAAATTTACCAGGGGGGGTAAAACAGATAGTAGTGGGCACAGACGAATCATTAGTATGATGCAGATGACTAAGTGCTAGCAGTACTCATCAATTGGCCATGATAAATTAAAAGAACAGTAATGAACGCAGAAATGAGTTAACAGGCCAATTCATTTGCGCATATCGCACAGCTGATTCTCACATAGGCTCACGACAATCGTTTCCCACGGCTGTCACTGTTTTCCAGAAATTTCCACTGTTCATCACTATTTATGTGTACTCAAATTAGCCCCTTCTGTGCATAAATATCACGAAGACGGAGCAGATCGATTCGTTTCCTGCAAAGAAGTTCCACTTTTTGAAATTTTAATTCAGCTCGGCAGATGGCTGAAAATTCATACATCGATCTCGGGTTCTGATTCTGTGCAGGACGTTGCACATCAGTCCAGGTAGATAGCAGTGCATTTAGTACCAGTCTCAATGGACATATTTATAGTTTATTCAGCAGATGCTTTACCTAAAGCAATGCATATTTCTTTGAGAAAGAAGGATTCGACAGTCCCTGGAGCATCAGGGGGTTAAGGGCTTTGCTCAGAAGCCACCTCTGCCAACCCTGAGGTGAACCAGCAACATTCTGACCCCTGGCACAGCATTCTAACCTGCTAAGCCAAATAAACTCTAACTCCAGAACACTGGATATCTCAGGCATTAAATGGGGAGGTTCAACACCTTCCATACAGATCATAATGGGGGTTCAACACCTTCCATACAGATCATAATGGGGGTTCAACACCTTCCATACAGATCATAATGGGGGTTCAACACCTT
>JAODKN010000110.1:1354219-1367828 GCA_026774425.1 Petrocephalus zakoni
CTTTGCCCCTATAAAACACATGCAGTGTCTTTGTGTAGCATGCTGGCATCCCATCCAGGGCGTTTCCCAGCCTAGCGCCCCCTGCTACCTGGGATAGGCTCCCCGTCACCCCGACCAGGATAAGTGGTTAAAAGACGGGTTTCCGGTTGATTACATGTGCTTAGATCCCACACTCAAGTTCAGCACATCTTCTCCCTAATGTTCAAATCATATCAGTATCCAGAGGCTGATTGTACTTTCAGCTGATTTTAGGACCAGTCTGAACTAGCTCTGAGAGGACACCCACTATGAAATATGAGTTTATCATAAATTAGCTGCCATAAATTGTGAGATAGAGATCAGTGTTCTTATCACGTGCAATGATAGCACCTCCCTACTCTAATAATAAATCGAGGTAATTTAAGGGTTTAAGTTTTGCACTTGCAATAAATGTCACATTGAAAGTTTCACAGGAATAAGAAAAAAATCCAGACAGGTCGACTGGCAAGCGAGTGTTTGGCCCATAATTACACATCTAAAAGAAAGTGAACTTGGCAGGACCTCTACGAGCATAAAAAAAAAAATCCAACGATCAGAGCTACATCTATTACAAGCAAATTCTGAATGGTGCCTGATAAAGAATGCAAGCTATACCGGCGACGAGCCGATGCGGACGTAAGGCCCATTTTAGCCACAAGCAGTGGGTTCCAGAGTATTCCTCGGGAAAGTACCATGCGTATAAACCGTGACCCAACGACGAGAATCGGGACATTAAGTCATAGCTAAGGCTAACATAAGACCTGGGATTAAATATCTTACAGCCGGTGATAAGTCCATTAACCTTTCAAGGAAAAAAAGCCCCCAGTTCCACAGCTGTAATCAAATAGAAAAGGGTGGCGCATTGGAAATGTACACTTGCAACCACAGCATAATTTAAAAGACAATTACTCTGGACTTGTTGGATGGGATTTAAATAAAAGGGAAAAAATAGGGTGACCTAGATTTGATCATTGCATCGCCATTCGATGTGAACCGCATCGAATATTGTTTTAGATGACTCAACCCACCTACTCACAAATGCCCTGTCCCACCCCCACAGCCCACATCCCTGGAGCTGAAGGAAACTAGGAGCAAGTTTGCAGCAGAATGGGGAGGGGGGGGGGAGGCTTTGATTACGCTCATGCGCTGTGTGCAGTCCTGCTTGACGAACACCAACTTCTGTTGACGGAGTTATGTAACCCTCTCCCGCGTGGGTACTGCACCAAAATTAGGAGGTCATCATGATACGGGAAAAGTGGTGCAGATGCATTTATGCATGCCTTTTTACCATTCCTGCAAACTCCCCCAGTCCTCCTATCGCGATAATGCCCTTTAAATAGTTTCAAAGCCACCTATTGCGCATTAGCCTGCGATCCCCGCGGCGTGCGATACGAATTTAGTCGCCGAGACATTTGCGGTAATTTGTGTATATCATCCTACATATACGCCGTTCCTGCCCTTCTCATTTTAAAATGCAGTTTTCCCCTAAACTCACGGGCATTGTGCGCTCATTCATTAAATAGGAGTAAAGTCTCTTTTTTCCCCAACCCCCAGCCCTTCTGTCCGGCCTTCCTATTTTCTGTGACCTGCCTTTCAATGCGGTACCATCTGACTCCAAGGACAACTTCAAACGCTAAGGGGAGCCGGGAAGGAGCTGTCCGCGGTGCTGAAACGGACTTAATCATAGTAATCAGCAGAGGGCGGCATTAGACACACGCAGCAAAGCCCATTGCTTACAGCGGGGCTGCATTTAAGGCATTATTTAATTTGCAAACCACGCCGAATGCAATACGTGTTCAATTCTAATAAGCACCCCCCCCCCTCCCAGATCCCGGGGACGCTGACATACGCGCATCCTTGCAGCCTGAGTCAGGTGCCATTATTAAGCAGCGGGCAGAGATGCATGCTGTCATGTGCCTCTACCTGTCTCTCGGATCCAAAAGTACTCACCATATTGACTTCCGAGACCATGTCGATGCTGGAGATATCTATGCTCATGCCGACATCGACCGGAGCACCTTCGGGCGCGATGCAAAGCACATGTATCAGTTGTACGATTAACTTCGGACAATGTCAGACATTGTACATGCTGTGCACCCCCCCCCCCCAAACGCCATGCTGCTAGCGCTAGAATAGAGGACAGTGCATTTAGAAGAAAATCTTTACCTCCAAAATCGGGCCTTAAACGAATGTCATATCCCTTGAGCAATTTATCCACTGTTGATTTCACGTATGACATGTTTCGGGGCTCAGTCGCGCTGAAAGAGATATAAAAATATTACCATCTCAGTCACATTCTGACCGCACCGCGCTCTGTCATAAGGATAGTATATGAAAATATAAGATCATGCAGTTAAAAGATCTCACCTTTGCGCACAGCGGACCATGGCTATCATCAAGGGGAGAAATAAGATCCCGGCACAACCTCGGTCTTGTACTGTCCACATTACTAACTTTGTGTAACGGGTACGGCTTCGAGTGCAGGATCCGGAGGATGCAACTTAGTCCAGGGTACGGCGATAATCCCGACGGCAGCGAACGCATGCGCGTCGCTGGAGCAGCATCAAAACGGGCGAAAGACTTTCCGACAAAGCGCCGAAACAAACTAAAATATCCCCCCCTCCTTTTTCGTCGTCCAGGCGGGCGCTGCTTTTATCAGAGCCTCGGCGAAAGGATCGCAGGAGATGGATCAGATCGATACGCCGGTCAGATCCACCCCTTTGGCAAATTTAAACATTTTTTTAGTGGATGCATCCGGAGTCTGGATCAGATTTTGCATTAAGCGCGTCCCCCCCACCCCACGTGTTGTAAATAATGACGATCGTAGCGGTTATCCGACTCAAGGCGTCGCGAAAAGCTGATAGATTGACTGGTCTGCGCGTTTCTCCCTATTACCCGCGCTGCTGAACGCTTAGGCTCGCATCAGGCACACGTCATGGGGTTAGGCATTAAGTTTATTATATGACACTATGGAACACGGAAATCGTTCATTATTTTTTTTAAAAACAACTAGGAAAATGCGTCAAAATGGCAGAAACGGTACCTGTAAATAATACTACTACTAATATAATAATAATAATAATAATAATAATAATAATAATAATAATAATAATAAAATCCAATAATAAAATGTGCAATACAAAAAAGGTGTAGCCTATATATCTTTATATAGATCTTTATATAACTTAATGCGGTATCAATGCAGGAGAGAGACTGGAAACGTGACATTTTCAGACAATCCTGTCTCATTTCTGTAGTTTGGTTTAACTTACGCCCTGTGCGCGCAAACATGTGTTATCAGTGTTTTTGTCGTCTTGTGAGTTGGAAACAACTGCATTCAAATTCGTTTAACGGTGAATCTGCCATCTTGGTAGTGGTAAATTGGTAATCGCTACAGAATAATTCATAGAGGCCGGATTCTATAAGCCGCTAAAATATAAAATAGGCTATCGTGCTAACTAAATGATTATTGATTGGTGATGGAAAACACACACACACGTCAAAGCGCAGCGCCCACATACAGCCCAGTGTGGCTTTACGTTATGGATCAGCAAGGCAAATCCATTTATTTTTACTGAATAATTTATAGGCTTAAAATTTACATGGGTCTAAAAATAACAATGCAGGAATCTTCTTGAAACTTTCACACCTAGCGCATTACACGGTTTTTATTATGAGGTGCAAAATCGCCTATAAACTGGAAACAACATTTTTCTGAAATATAGGCTAGAATGGCATAAATTCCCACACTTTCCAGTTGGTGTGCTGCCATAGGTACTTTAGGTACCATTTACCTGACAATTAACTGGTTGGGTGATGTGCCATCTTAAAAAGGTACTAATTAAGTGCTAATTAACCTACCTTAAAAGCTGATAATGTTCATATTCATTGTGAAAGTTAAACATGGAGCCTTTCAGTGACAATAAATGACAGTTGTCTTAATATTTGTGAAATAGTATCTTATGCCTGAGGCAGGACTGGACTTGCAATCCGGCATTTTTCTGGGAAGCTGATGGGTACGAGGGCCGGCAAAATTTATTATGGGGGAAATTGGCAAAATTCTAAATCCAGGGCCATTTTTTAACCCGAGTCTAGTCCTGGCCTGGGGTGATGGCTAATGTGGGCTGTAGCAGTTACTCAGTAAGACTGGGATCACAGTTGCTGGATTAAGATAGCCTAAGTGGTGTCTCCTCTTCTATAATGCAGTAAGCTGTGCAGCAAATATGGACATAAAGCTTTGCAAGTAATCCGAGGTCCATCCATGTCACAACACCAGGGTCTGGTGTTCACTGGGCATGCAGGTAGCAAACTGGCCCACTTAGGGTTTGCTGGAGAGATGGAAAAGGATCACATTTCTCATTTTTTAATAATTTTTTGATAAACAGGATTTGTTTGTGAGTTAGTGACATTTTAGGACCTCTTCTAAGCTAATATATTAAGACCTTTGAGAAAACTGTTTTTTTGAGTGAGACAAAATAATC
This sequence comes from Petrocephalus zakoni, assembly GCA_026774425.1. NCBI lineage: Eukaryota > Metazoa > Chordata > Actinopteri > Osteoglossiformes > Mormyridae > Petrocephalus > Petrocephalus zakoni. The sequence goes on from JAODKN010000110.1 coordinate 1,358,719, forward strand.
ATCTTTGTTTTAAGATCATGGTGATTTCCAGTTTCCAGTTGCTAATCAGATTGCGACAGAGTTAGTAGATGATTCATTTATTCACTCAGTGGGCACTGTTGGTTTGTTTAGTAAGCTTTACTGATCCTTAAAAACATCAGACATAAGACCCCATTTTATTTCACACTTTTAACCCAAAAATTCTCATTAAAACCTTTTTGAATACAAAAAGGCCCTAAATCGTAAAACAATATCCAATGGAAACATCTGAACACTAAGGCCATGTGAGGAATTACACAAAAAAAAACATTTTAATGACAAGGAAGAGGTCATCAATCCAGCCATATACTTTATTTCAATTATAACATAGAAGCTCGGTCAGAGCCAAACATCAGAATTGCTAAAGTATATTCAGGGTAACCAACTTTGACACACAGCCATGCAAAGCTGACACTCATGGCTGCTGTTTTAGGCAATGACAAGGATTCATCAACAGCTCCTCATCTTCACCATGTGTTACATTAGGAATAATACGGAATTCCCGCAGTGACTAGTGTGTTCCTTCAACAATTCCAGTAGCCCTCCTCCACGGCGCTTCCCTTTGGAGGACGGCGATGAGAAGCACTGACGTGTGCACGGCTCGGCTTCCCGCTCGGAAAACGGCCCCGTGCTTCTTCTGTTGCTCCTGGTTTCTGCGGTTGCCAGAGAATACAACGGGCTGGAAATGCGAAAGGAAGCGGCACAAAGCAGAAATGCAAATAGCCAAGAGATGGAGCCCTTTTGTTACGGCACCAGTATCCAGCCGCATTGTAAAATTCATACTAACAGCTGCCAGCAGGCAAGCCCTCCCTCTCTTACCGCGAGGAAATAATGACCGACCTTCCTTACCGCCACTTAACCGTGGGGATTCTCATAACAGTCAAACTCGGCTCATAACACTTACAATAAAAGCTATTTTGTATATTTACTGCGCAACCCTGGTCATTTGATTCTGTCGCACAACCCCCCCCACCCCCCAGACAGGTGTACAACAGAATTTTTTGTTGTTAACTATATCTTTTATCCATGTCTAGATTTTCACACTTAAATATCTTGCTTTGTTATGTTTATATGCTATATATATATATATATATATATATATTTATATTCAATTCATTAGTTCTATATAGTACTATAACCAACAACAATATTTTATCTGATGTAAGATTTTAACTTTCTGTGACGTGTAGTTTGAGGATCTCTCAAATAATAAATGATGCACATTGCTTAATAATAACAATAATTTCTTTAATTTGGCCATATTAATTCTAATATTAACAATTTTATAGAAGCCATAACAATAACAATAAAAAAACGCTTTTATCCTAAGCCTCAAACATATCTGAGACTGCAGGTTTGGAGAGTCCCTGGAGCAAATGGGTTGGAGGTGTGACCTTCTGATCACAGGCACAGCAGCTGAACTAGCTGAGCCACAGGATGAAAACGGTCTGCAGGTTCATTCCTGTTTTCAGAAAACCGCTCACTATTGGCATGGAGACATAAAATCTGGAGTAAAACATATGATTCTATGTAACACCCCAACCCTTAAGTTTGGGGAGAGGGGTCACAGTGCAGGGTGAGGTGGCTGAGGGTTAAGGGCCTTGCTCGTGGGCAGCATTACTCTGTCGGCCTCTGGACTCAAACCAGCAACCAACTGATCACAGAGTTTGAACCCAGCGAGATGCACACCACCCACCTGCTTAGGGAATGCACTATATAGTGCAAATGAGCAGCGACTTCGCTGTAGACTTCGCCAAACTTGTGTGACCAACCTGGCCCCTTAACCCCAGAGGTCTCTGGGCTCATAAATCGCAATACTAGTCTTCAGCTTTGAACACAATTCCTCACTCGTTCGGGGATCCTCTGTAGGCCGGTAGTGAGATTTTATGTGTGAAAAATGTGGTATATGCCACTGGCCTCCGCTGATTATCGGGCATTAAGCATAATTAAGAGACGGCGAGGTTGGTGTCATAAATGTGCCACTTGGGAGGAAGCCAGACCCTCATGCTCCCTCATTATCCTGGCAGCTGTTGGGATCCCGTCATGAGTGACGGTTGGTGATTGGAGCCTCCCCTGCTCGGTGATTATGAGCGCAAACTCCAGCCCCCACATGTTTAACGTAGCTTAACCTTTTAGCAACATTAATGATGCCGACGACGTCACTGTCTGCCATACGCTGCCGCCTCTCATTTCAGGCGACCGTTGGGCGTAATTGCACAAATGGGCTAACTTTTTACCAGAGGTTGTGAATTTACATGACACGATTGTCCTACTGTCACTGAGTTTCTGTGTCGGCTAAATTAGATCGGCCGTTTAAAATAGAAATCTGCTGGGTCGTTTATTAGTCGTCGGAATTATTTTTTATTTTTATTATTTTTATTTTTTTAATAAATTTAAAATTCTTGAAATGGAAGCAAACATATAACAAACAGACCACACCCCCTCCCCTTTCCAGTAAGCGCCCATTGTTCTCAGAGGAGAAAAGACGAGGAAAGAAAAGAGCACTCATACACACGGCAGTGGCAGTGCCATACACACTTAGTAAGAATTCACATACACATCCATAGGGTCTCCCACTTACAGATATACACTGAGTAGTCGTATGGGTACTAGGCGTGCATACTTTCTATGTACAGCTGAGAGAGGGAAAAGAGGAAAGGAAGAAAGGGGGATAAATAAACAGAAAAAATCAAGGAAAGGCAGCCATGTCCCATAAGAGTTGTCAACTTTCCCTCTTACTGTTTTCTAATGCCAAGCTGCATGACATCTCTGTAAGCCCTCGTCTGCAATTAGGTCCCTGTGTTTGCAGCCATCACACGTTTAGACTGCAGTAAGGAAAAATTTAGTAGCTTACGCTCCCTCAAGTTTACTGAAAAATCCTCTGGAAATATGTGCAATAAACATAATCTCGCTTCAAGAGGGATGTCATTTATTTTGAAATTTTACACAAACATGTTTTCTGGAGAAAATGGCTCAGAGTGGACCCTATCAAATGTGAGATGGGAAATACACATATCCGGACATCCCTGGGAACAGAATTAACTTGAAGTTTGGTAAGTTGAAGATGGTAGTGATGATGGATTTTTTGGAGGTGAGAGTGTTTGCCTAGTTATGTCATTGGGGATGTCTGTGCTGGTGATGGTGATGACAGTGGGCATGCCTGCGCTGGTCATGGTGTTGGTGATTGCAGCAGGCATTCCTGTGCTGGTGATGGTAGCAGGCACACCTGTGGTAGTGATGGTGATGGCAGTGGGCATACCTGTGCTGGTCATCCTGTTGATGATTGCAGTGGCCATGCCTGTGCTGGTGATGGTGTTGCTGATGGCAGTAGGCATGCCTGTGCTGGTGATGGTGCTGCTGATGGCAGTAGGCATGCCTGTGCTGGTGATGGTGTTGGTGATGGCAGTGGGCATGCCTGTGCTGGTGTTGCTGATGGCAGTGGGCACGCCTGTCCTAGCGATGGCAGTGGGCATGCCTGTGCTAGTAATGGCAGCGGGCATTCTGTGCTGGTGATGGTTCTGCTGATGGCAGTGGACATGCCTGTGCTAGTGATGACAGAGGGCATGCCTGTGCTAGTGATGGCAGTGGGCATGCCTGTGCTCGTGATGGTGTTGATAATGGCAATGGGCATGCCTGTGCTGGTGTTGATGATGGCAGTGGGCATGGCTGTGCTGGACAGTGATGGCAGTGGGCATGCCTGTGCTAGTGATGGTGTTGATGATGGCAATGGGCATGCCTGTGCTGGTGATGGTGTTGATGATGGCAGTGGGCATGGCTGTGCTGGATAGTGATGGCAGTGGGCATGCCTGTGCTAGTGATGGTGTTGATGATGGCAGTGCGTTCATTTGTACTGGTGATATTCTTGGCAATGACACTTGGTATAGCCTCGTTTTTCCCTTTTCCACTGGTGATCCCGATTTCAGAATCCTGTATGCAAAGACGTCTCATAGCCTTTATGAGACTCTGATGAACTTCCAATTTAAAAAAAGAAAGCGTTGTTCTGAAAAGACCGTGCTTCATTAATCACGTGAAACTACCCAACAACCTGGGGCAGTGACTATACTACAATGTCCCCCGTCTGGTGGCACAGAGAGCAGCGCTGTGACTGCACACCGCAGCAGGGGCTCAAATCCCACCCCCTCTGGCTGTGCCGTCAATGTGTACATGGAGTTTATCAGCGGAGTGAAAATGCCATATAGTGACTTGCAGAAGGCAGGCTGTGAAAGGATGGCGTAGGATAAACCGGTAAATGAGTACACAATCCATGCTAGAATATCAAACGTTAAGCAGCCCGTGGTCTAAATATGGACTTACACAACAACAATCAGGTTTATTGAATGCGAGGCCTTCCAATGATATATGTGTTGCGCTTGAGTCATACATGCGAAACACTCTGATAATATATAAGGAAGTCATGACTGTTTTTGTAACCTAAACTAAATTCTGAGGCTTTACTGCATAAGACGTGTATCTCCAACAGCGCTGCTGCTTTGAGGATAATTAGAGCCTTGGTAAAGCTGCTGACTTCCTTCCAAAACCGCGGTCTGAGATTCACATTGACTCCCACAGAACCCCCTGGAGCCGTCCGCTCGCCCGGGCCTGGTGCAGGGTGCCGTATGACGTCCCACACAGGAGCACGATGAGGCATTGCTGACCCCGCTCACATCCCAGCCTCTGGTACTCAGGCATTTTGGGTAAAGCTTTAAATCTGGAGTTCCCACTGGCCTACTGAACTCTGGGGTTTTTTGGGAGGGGTCGGTAAATTCCTAAAAATAAACCACTTTTTGACATCTGCAAGTTCTGATCCCATATGAAAAAAAATGGTACTGCTAAGCTACTTAAATCTTATTGGCTGATTGTACCTCCTAGCCCCACCCCCACCAGGTCGTGACCCTTCATCTGAGCTTAATGACACAAGTCAAGCAGAATGCAACAATTTTATTAATATTACACAATTAATCCCCCCCCCCCGTCCCACAACCCTAAATAATGTTGCAATAAAATAATAGCTCAGATCTTATTATCCTACACTATACTATCTGATACTATACTATACTATCTGATACTATCTGATACTATACTATACCATTATCAGTATACTGCTTCAGCTTGAATTTATTGATTCTTAATTTAATCAAGTAACAAGAACAGCAGAATTTGTAACACATTTCCTAGTAAGCAATTTTAATTTAAGGGACCGAAACTAGATTTTCTTAAATATTCAACAGTATGAATTTATGATAAGGCCATTATGTCATCATTCAGGGGTAGAACATGATCGCGGAACAACACAATGTTGGGGAAAACGCATGTTTCTATGCCGCGGTCCGACAGAGGCATGCAGGCTCAGGACTGCGTGCTAAGAGAAGATGGCGGATTGCAATGCCACACCTGGGGAATCAGAAAGCCCGGGATTTGGAATGGAGAGTGGCAGGGGCGTGGCCTAAAACAGGCACCTTAGCTTAGCGTGCTGCTGTGATGCGATGTCATAAAAATATTATGAAACTTGGCTTCCCAGGCTGTCCTGCTTCCGTCGCCGAGGTTACCGTGGGCAACATGGAGCGAGTACACAAGAGGCATCCGGAATCTTCCGAAACGCAAGACAGTGTCCATACATATGCATATGCAAATGTGAAAACGTATGAATATGCAAATACGTTGTTGTTGCTGATATATTTCTAGCTAGTTGTGGGGGGGGGGGGATGAATCAACAAAACCTGTTTTCCTCAAACTGAAGGTCTTTGCCATGAGAAATATGGTGTTTTCACACAATATCCGGTAAATGTTAATCCTCTCAGATCCTCTCAAATGTGCTCCATTTGAAGGAGGGGACAGCTGGTACTTGGCGTTTCACTATACAAATCAAACTCTCGTGAATAGATGTGGGACGTTTCTATATAAACCGAAAAAGAGTCCCCTGAGCGGATAACGTCAGTCAGTGACTGGACTGGCATTTCTGCGTTTTTATGGTCTAAACAGCCTGTGTTGTCGTACCAGGCATAAAGTCGCATTGCTCGACTGAAGTAAAAAATAATAATAAAATGCTTTTCCTTGGGTTTTCTTGACAGTCACTGCTTTTTCTTTCAGAATTTCTCAGCGACGAAATTGATTCACGCAATTCATTCAGCACTGATTAAATATTCCACGCTGCCTTCAATGAGAGTTATGAAAATAAAGTCGTAGTTTAAAAAGGCCACGCATTTAAAATTCCAAAGCCTGCCTGTGCGAAGGATCGCACGTGAGCGTCATTCGCTCCCGGCTTCTCGGAAAAACACCCTCACTTCCAGACAAGAGAGACCATTGAGAGGAACAATTTGAAAAGGCCTCGCAAATTTGTATTCATTTTCCACTCTGGTTTCGGCGCTCATACCCGAGCATACCGCAGAGACGCGGACACAGCGGGTGACGATGTCATTTCCTTACTCATCTCCGCCCTGCCGGCAGCAGCAAATGTATCAGCGCCACCGTATGGGGCTCTGTTGCTGAGCCAACGAAACAGTGACATTGACAACATCACTCCGTCGCTCTGCTCCGACAGGAGGTCCTGCATTGTGCCGTAGTTTTAACTTATCAGCCTAGGCTGTCCTCTGTTCCCGAGCTTCTTTGGGAGAGTAGTAGTGGGCCTCGTGTCAAAAGGCACAGGGTCACCCCACTCAGGATTTAGTCTGGATCCGGTGATTATGCAGGATTCGGAAACAGCTAATTGCATTTTTTTTTGGTTGTGTCTAATTACCTCCCTTCATTTTAAACTTGAGGTGATCTCTGAACTTGTGATATAGTATGTTTCCAATAAGCACTACATGTCCTTTAGAGGAAGCATGGTTATATTAAAGGCCTACATCTGATTCCAACAAAGTCCATAGCATCACTGCAACAGCGGTGTTTTTTTTTAATCAGCAAGCAGTAAGTCAGCAGACGCCATTAAACACACAATGAAACTTACCATGTCAACTGAACACTCTCTGTTTTAAATGAACATGTCTGTGTTAAAAGGTACTTTCTCAGTATTAAAGAACATTGTCATTGTTGAATAATCTGTCCTTGTAATAAATTGTGAGCGCGTTTCTTGTGCTAAGTCGACATTCTCGATACCACACTCTTGGTGCAGCTTGTGTAGGATCCTACCTCCTCTCTGCATCCTTTTTGTTTAAACTTCACAGCTTGACATCTGAATTTGATTAGTAGACAGGTCTGTCTTTTAATCCCTATTGGCACTGGCACCCTTCACAGGCTGACAGACGATGCTCTCGGAATGCCTTTGTGACTTTATCCCAATGCTGTGCTACGCTGAAAGGAACTATCGCCTCTTTTTGTTTCTTTTTGAGTGAGGGATGCTACTCTAAATAACGTCCAATCAGTCACTTCACAGACAACACACTGTACCTGGACAAAAAGCAACATGTCACAACTGGCAATTTAAAGTTCTGATTGTGCCAGCCTGTACTCCTCTAGCCACATTTTTTCTTTTATAGATTTTGAGTGAAATGCATTCTGGGAAATGTGTGTCTAGTTGGCATATAGCTTTACAACCATGAAAAATATCAACAGGGCAGCATCTACATACAGTATGACCACCTAGTATCAGTGAAGGTGCTCAGTTTACAGTGAGGGCTTTTACATGTATAAGCAATGCTTTAGCTCAGTGTATCTTACTCTTGTCTTCTGTGTTTGCTCTGCGGTAAAATGTGGGCTAAGGCTGACATTACTCGGCTAAAGGGAGCGTGTGCACGCAGCGTGCTGGAAACTAGGTTATGATGGCGGAGGCCGTGCCTTTGGGGCACCGCTCAAGCAGAGCCAGAAAACCTGTGTCCCAGGGCGAAGGGACCCCAAAAAAGGACGGGACACGTCAACCCAACAAAGCCACACGCCCCACCTTACTTCTGTACCGAACTTTATAGCGGACCCTAAATTTTATTGTGTTCCTGTGCACTTTATGTCCGTTTGCAGCAGTATCTAACAGATTTTTTCCTTAGGATCTCTATATATCTATCTATCTATAAAAAAAGTTTGCAAACTTGTTTTCTGGTCTGCAAGATGCAGCTCTATGCAGATGTAGGTTGATGTTCAGCATCTACGAATCCCAGAAGACCACCTCCTCATGATTATTCAGCGCGCAGAAAGCCTTGCCATTTGTATTAGAATTTCATAAGCAGTGTAAAACTGCAAGAACAAAAATCTCCAGTTCCGCCTAATGACAAACTGATCTGGTTACTGTCAGCTTTCAAACATTATTCTGACATCAGCGTCAGCAGGAGAGACTGTATTTGTCCCTTCTACTGGGAAAAGGAAAGGACATCATTATCCTCACTTACTCCTATAGAAACCCACAATGAAAAATGACAATCGTTTTACTAAAAGTACTAGTGGAATAGACATAAGGAACCACCCGAAGAAATTGGTGGCATAGCGGCTAAGAAAACAGCTGTTAGTAACCAGAAGGTTGTCAGCTCACGTCCCAGGAGTGGAGTGGCCGTACTTCTCAGCACTTAACCTCAATTACCCCAGCAAAAATATGGGCCTCTTTGAACTTGCAAACTTGCAGGCATCTGTGCAAAAAAGGGTTCAGATATTGAACAAAACAAGGGCATGAGTGAACTGGATAATGATTAAGAACTTATGACCAGGATTAAAATGGGCAGCCCGATTATCGGCTATGAGGAAGCAAAAACCAGAAGCTGTTTGTCACTAGTGGCACCAGGGGAGATGCTGAAAGCCTAGAACCCATAATGTTCTTAAATGCCCTGCCTACACCATATTGCTCATCAGCCTATAGTCTCAGTGTAAGGGGGACAGTGTAGCATGTGGCTTGTCCTTATTCTTGAACTAAGCGTATGCGCGTGTGCATATGAGAGTGTGTGACTCGGTGAGGGGGAGGGGGGGGTAACTGCATATTGCTACAAGATTGACCCATTTGAATCCTGGATGCTCCTTGTACCGATACTAAGCCTGTTTTTGTAATTACGCCAATGGTGGATTTCTCCTTCCGGGGGGCGGGCCCCCCCCCCCCCCGCCCCCCCCACCCACCCAGGCGGGCCACGCCCCCCACCCACCCACCCAACCCCCCCCCCCCCCCCCCCCCCCCACCCCACCCC
>JAODKN010000110.1:1367928-1382881 GCA_026774425.1 Petrocephalus zakoni
TTCCCTAACCCCCGCTGTTCCTTTTTTTTTCCTTTACTAACCCTTTTTTTTTTTTTTCCCCAATGGTTGTTTTTTCCTTCCTCCCCCCCCCCCCCCCCCATGTCTGTCCTACCACTCAAAGGGGTGAGGAACACACACACACACGCATACGCACCCGGACACACGGCACATACACACAGCGCAAGCCACTCGCTTGCAGGCGGCTACACACACGGACTGCGCTGAAAGGTCCATGAAGTGCTTATCAGGAAAAAACCAAATCGTCATGCCAAGCAAGTGTCACGCAAGGACGAGGGAAAAGTTTCCTGGAAAGAAAAAGGTTAACAACTTCTCAAATCAGTAATGTATCCGAAATGCTTAAACGCCCACTGTCTTCTTTAATTCAATAAGTGTGAGTAATTGTTGTGGCACCTCGGATAAAGGCAAGCGACCTTGGATAAGCAAACACCTGCTAAGTCCTGCCGCACAAACGTGCAGTCTATTTTTTTTCCTTCAAGACGAATGCAGATCATTTTTCCTCACCTTCTTTTTTTATTGATGATGGTGTAACAGGCGGATTTATTGCGCCACGGAGACAACCCCCCAATTTTGAAATAGATCGAGGCATTTTTCGGTGTCACCTTCGATTTTTTTATTTTTTTTGGCTTATTTCTTTTTTTTAAGGAATTGCGATGCTGTGAAGAGATGGTCTTTTGGTTTGCCACCAGCAGAGTTACGGGTCTGAGTACATGCGTCTGGACGCCTGCGAGCACACGGGCGACGCGGTTCAGCTGAGACGGCTTTTACGCTTCCTTTCCCCCCCAAAAAATATATATTTGATTATTTTATTGGGGGGGTGGAAATGCGAGCGTAATATTAGCTCGGCTCTGTCCGTGTCTCCGATCTCTCCTCGGCACTGGGCGCTTGGCGAGGAGAGATGTGAAGAGCCGTAAAGTATGGCATGCAAACATGGTTTCTGCCAAGAAGGCGACGGCGATCGCGATGTCCCCGAGTTACATCTCCACTCTCCTATACTTTCTCTGCGCGATTGCGTGGTAAGTAGGATTGGAGGGGGGGAGGGGGGGTTTAATTGCTTGGATTTGTCGGCTTCACTCGCTCTTATTTCTGGAGATCCCCAGAATTTGAGACGCCGTAGATTATAGACGATGCAGCGCTTGTAATTTGCAAAGACCCATAGTGGGGAGAAGTAATGGCAACGATGCGCGCCGTATTGGCGACGCAGCCTCTCGGCGTGCGATGCATGGTGGCAATTAAGTGCGATCGGCTTCCCGGACGCCAACCAACGCGCGTCTCCTGTCTGGTGCCGTTCGCAGTGTGAGGAGGATCTCCTGCCAGATAAAAAGGGATGAGAAAATATACCCGGAGAATTTCACACGGATTTTAGACCGACTTCTGGATGGTTATGACAACAGGCTGCGACCCGGATTTGGGGGTACGTACGTGCGGATGAAAGTGTTTTATCGTGCGAGAGAAAAAAAATAATAATAATAATAATAATAATAATAATAATAATAATAATAAAAAAAGTGTTATTCATTTGGTGATCCAGTTTGTTTATTCTAAAAGAAAAGTAGACGGAGAGAGAAAAAAAACCAGATGATTCAGGATATAGTATCTAGGGCAACTGTGCCAGAAAGTTCAATGTGGGTTATGGGGTAATACAGCGTGTTTTAATATTATTAGGAACTGGAATAATCATTAGGATTAATAAATGAAGCATGTGGTATTGATGGAAAAGGCTGCACCCTACCAGAAGGGACCGGTGTGCCTGCCCACCTCGCCAGCTGTGGAGTCCCGGAGTCCCGCTCCCGGAGCTGCTGGCCGGCGCTGGCTTCCTCACATCTCCGCCTTTCTTTGATCGACGTGTCATTTTATATATGTTCAAACCATTTAAGCCTATTGCTTTAAAAAATGACCTATATGCGCAATACATGTACGAATAGTGCAATAGCACATTTATTCTATTTTCCCCTGAAAACCCCATGTAAAGTATTTGCGTTTGAAATGGGATGCATGCAGTGGCTCAGTGTCCGTGGGGTTTTTACGTCCTGGTAACATTTATGCAAGACTTGGAGTGATCTTATGTACCCTGCCAACCCGAGTATGATTACGCCTTTAGGCGTTTCTCATTGCAAAAAGCACACCGACGGCGTACAGCTTGATTATCGGCTTATAATTCCCCAGACTGCACTATACTGCAAACCTTCCTGCTATTTACTCCATTTCATTTCATAAAATGCAGCCGAGCCTGGTTCCTACATAAAGTGACTTTTCGGTGCTGCTGTTGTACAGGATCTGCGCTATTTTTTGGCGGCAATGTCGCTTTTAAATAGGGCACTGTACAACTTTTCTTAGACGCGTTTGCCTACCAGCGGGCTTCTTCAGCGCCCCTCTTCAGTCCATCAGCCTGCTTAATATTTATTTTTGAAGTACATTTGCCTGTTTGCAATTATTCCCAAAAGCTGCAGCGTTCTGTTCCCAGAACGCGGCGAAATTACCCCAGAAGATACTATGGGATTTATAAACTGTACCCGACAGGACACTTTTCTGCTTTCCCTTGTCAGTTTAAGTAATACGGTTATTGTTATTATTAGATTTAATTCCGTCGTGAATTACGCAACTTCACCTATTACAAAACAACAATTCAGTAGCAACAATAGCCATTATTCTGCTCATTTTGCCCTAAATGACAAGCTAAGATAAAATCAAATAAAATAAATTGCACTAAGCCAGACAGCTGGAAGTGTGTTTTGAATCTGCAGAGGTGTCATAGTTGCTTCACGCTGTTGCTTTCAGTAGCTCCCTTGCCTGCTGTTAAAACACTGCAGAAATATAAATACCACTTTTTTTTCTTTATAAAACCGAGATGGGGCGGTCACATTTGCGCCACGTCTACCTATATTATTTCTGCGGCGTTGAGTATAGTGCTTATTGCGGACCTGCTGTGCGTATGCGCGCTCAGGTCTTTTGGCGTCACTGGAGACGGGCGACTGCCATGTAGGGTTATCTGCGCCTTTCTCGGAAAGTTGTCCTAATTTGGCCCATCAGGAATCACCCCCCATCACAAAGTATGGTGTGGTGTTGCCTCTTTTCGTTCATTAATTTGCAATGCAGCAGTGTCTGAGAGCTAGCATCCCATATGGGTTGTCCTCTACCATGTAGCCTTGGGTAGACTATAGGCTTATAATGCCCCATATTGGTTAAGTGGTTAAAAAAAGATGGATGGATTGGCTTGTATTAGAAACCCTTAAGAATTTAAGAATGGGCTTTTGAATTTTGTGGTTGAATGGCATGCTTGTGTGACTGGTTTGGAGATGGGAAAGATCACATGAACAGACGCAAGCTGTGATCTTGATGAACGCTCTTCTGCCCCGCCAGCTTACTGGCCTCCATTAAAAACCTTCACGCACGCTAAACATTCAGCCACGTCAGGGTGGAAAGCTGTTGAGGAGTGTGCTGACCCTTAAAGTGACGGCTATGGTTCCTAGTCCCATGGGGTGGTCCTGCTGTGTTCCTGTTGAGCGAGGCGCTTAACCTGAATTTCTTAAGTGGAAATGAGGAAAAAGAAAAAAATCTCTAAGTTGCTTTGGGCAGGGGCATCAGCTCCTTAACTCCATGAAAAATGTTAGCAGAAGGTTGGAGGTATTCTTCAGATAAACAGAGTGAGGGTCGGGCATCTCTTTCGCACGGTCCCATTGTATATAGAGTAGACCCGGGAGGTTAAATTTGTTTCGAAATCGGCAGGGCCGACGGATCAGCCGGTGAAACGTTGCAGTCAGAACAGAAGCTACCTGTTTTAAAACATTTTTAAGGACCCCTAGCAGAATCAGGCTGATATACCGCTGGCTAGATTTTTCTTTTTGGGGAAGAACCTTTTTTATTTTGTTATATTTTATTATGTTTTCCATGGCTTTCATACTAATAATCTTTAGTTGTGTGTTTAAAATTGATTGTATCTTTGTTTCAGGCCCAGTTACAGAGGTAAAAACTGACATTTATGTGACAAGCTTTGGCCCCGTGTCCGATGTTGAAATGGTATGTTCCCAACTAACATAGTGTAACTGGCATATGATGCAGTTGGAAGCTTCCTATGATGTCATCAGCCTGCTCAATGTTTTTTTTTTTCTTATTTAGGAGTATACGATGGATGTCTTCTTTCGCCAGACGTGGGTGGACAGGCGGCTTAGGTACGATGGCCCTGTCGAGATTCTCCGCCTCAACAACCTGATGGTCACCAAGGTGTGGACCCCTGACACCTTTTTCAGGAACGGGAAGAGATCTGTGGCCCACAACATGACCGCACCCAACAAGCTGTTCCGTATCATGAGGAATGGTACCATTCTGTACACCATGAGGTACTGACCCAATCCGCGGTCACATGGTTAAATAATTCATGGGATCAGTCAGCCCTGGCTTGATATTGTCGGTAGGTTATTTTTGGTAGTAAAAAAAAGATCATAACTCAGTATCAGAACAGGCACCTAGGTCTTGTCTGGGTGTAACCCCCTTTCCATCGTCCTGCTGGGGGGGGGGGAGGGGGTATTGAACAGCATCCCGTGCTGAAGAATACACTTTGTTGCACCCACAGACTGACCATCAGCGCAGAGTGCCCCATGAGACTGGTGGACTTCCCCATGGATGGACACGCCTGCCCCCTTAAGTTTGGAAGCTGTAAGTGTCCCCGTTGCAAGGTGGGCGAGAGAATGCTGTTGCGTGGGTCTGGGTGTGAGAACCCCCGGGTGGTAGCAGTCCTAAGGTGTAGACCTGAACTCAGTCGAGCCCGTTTACTGAGAAGATCTGTCGTGTAGCACCGTCGTCTCACTATCGTAGTATCATTGAGGATGGTGGCACACAAATGATTCAGGGAAAATTAATTCACAAGTTCCATCCATTATCAGTAACCGCATGTCCTCCTCAGCACTGCACATACATGGAGCCACCGCAGAGGTGTCCTAGAGGAGTGAGGCGACAGTGCTAACCACCGCGCCAACCGTCAGAAACTATAATACATGTGCCTGTCATGGTAGTGTGATCTACACACTGCAGCCGTTTACCTTTCCCCTACTGTCCCATTTTGAGTGTGCAAATATCCCAGGACTGCAGGCTGAAGGAAACGCCGTCGCATTTAGAAGCTTTAATGACTGTGCCCAAAGTCTAAGAACAGCCAACTGTCAGGCTCATAATTAAAACGGCTGGCAGTACTGGGCTGGGTAATTTGCTTCATTCAGTCCTTTTAATTAGCTACCTGTTTGGCCGCCTCTGAAGATGCATGTGTACGCTATGTATGTATATAGTCTGGAGTAATGGTTATTGCGGGCACCCAGGTTTGCTCTTCAGGGAAACATGGTACGTTTGGCTTTCTGTTCCACCTCAGTGCTTGAGAGCCAGACCCAACTCATTACCGCACTAATTGAACTGATTTAGCCTTTAACTCCCAGAAGTAAGGTAGTTAGCTATATAAGGAAAGCTGGAAAACCTGGTGGACTCTAGCCCTCCGGGGCTGCAATTGTAAAACCCAAGACTAACGTTCGGTCTCATTAAAGCTTACAATTTTATTATCGTATTTTATTGTATCTAATGCCCGACAATTTCCTCCTGGTACCGCATTGGCTGCAGTGGTGGTGTACTGATGGTGTGTTTCAGACTAAATTCTCAGATGCGCTCGTGTTGGAGCCGGTCCCATTTTATATTTTCTGTTTTTCTCAAATCTGATGCTGGCTTTGCCTGACTGGAGTCTACCCCTGCAGGCCTCTCGCTTCTTAATTATAATAAAGCTTTAACGGCAAAGCTCGGAATTATGGGCGTTCAGTTGTCATCTCTGGAAATATCTTTTTTTTTTTAATGACGGGTGGTGCTGAGCTAGAGATGGGGAGGAAATAATCTAATTGAACTGCTTGCAGAAAAAAAACAAGGAGAAAAGTACTAATATCTCCTTACGTTGCGGGGCGTAGGAGATTCATCTGTGCGAGTTTGACGTGTTTACTCTGCGCTCGTTTCTAAGCATTCGGATGGCTGTAAACCAGTGTTTATGTGAGGACCTGCACAGCAACGCTTTATTTCAGCTCATACGGCGCGGCTAATGATAAACGGGGACGCTTCCCACGGCTGCGTCTGCGGTTCGCTTAATGGTCTGCAAAATAGTGAGGATGTCGTCCCGTTTTGCGTTTGGCGGTCACATTTCAGGAGGATAGACGTTTAGACGATCTCCTTCCCTCGGGACAGCAGAGGGCAAGCCTGCTCTGATGGCATCCGCGTGGCAGAAAAGTTCAGGTCTCCTGCTTCTGCCCCAGAGCAGCATGGACCTGCTCCAGGAGGAGCGGAATACCACCAGAGACCCATGCCATCGGTTGACCAGGGTTAGGCTTCCTCCGTGCTGTTGCTTGGGGGCTGCATTTCACACGCTTTTGAATGCAGCATGAACCCCAAAGCCAATAGGCCGTGCGAAACAGAGGAATTTGCATCTCACAGACCCCCCCCCACGGGGGCTTCAGGGGCTTCAGATGTGAATCAGTAAATTTCTTTTGTTTTTGCACGTGCTGCATTGTGGATAATGAAGCTGTTCTTATAAATATTCTTTCCATTTCCAGTGTACATCATAACTCATAAGATCTGACACAAAACTAAGACCAACCCATCGCAAAGTAAAATATAATGGAAGAAGCATTTTACACATTAAATGGTTATTATGATAATGTCTCTGCACTAAGAAATTTGTAAATAGTTATTATGATAATTCCTTTCTTGGCAAATTTTTTTGTGTATTAATGTTTATGTCTGTATCTCTGTGTGGGAGATAATGCTTGCATGTGTGGGCCTATTGTATGCATCACTAAGGAGACCATTCATCATGTTATACGTCACGGCAGAGACCAGGTGAAACCTGAACTCTACAAGACCTAGCATCTGACTCCTTGAAACAAGGAACTCCCTGTTCTGCCCAGGTCTCTATTAGAACCTTATTAAATCTTTACATGACCCTCAGTTTAACACCTCCTTCGGGGTAATCAGTGCTGTCATCTCTGCAAGTAGATCTGCGCCTTTTGAAATAGCTGCTTTGTTGCATTATTGTGGCTGTTGGTCTCCCTCCCAGACGCATACCCCAAAACGGAGATGATCTACACTTGGACAAAAGGACCCCAGCATTCAGTGGAGGTGCCCCCAGAGTCATCCAGCCTAGTGCAGTATGACCTGATTGGACAGACGGTCTCCAGTGAAACGGTGAAATCAATAACAGGTAATAGCACTGACTCAGGGACACTTTGACAGCAGGTTGGTGGTTGAGGAACATCTTAAAGCCATGGTCACCTCTGAGACTGTGAACAGTAGTCTGGATCAATAATAATAATAATCTGTAATCTGCAGTTTAAATAATTGCTACAGCTCGACTAAAGTGAGTACATGTAAGTCTGTCTAATGCACACATAAGGTACTCGACCAATGATTTTTGTTTCCCTTTTGGTTTTTGCCTGTTGGTGGCGCTAACCGACTCGTTCCGTCACCTCCCAGGCGAATACGTGGTGATGACTGTGTACTTCCACCTGAAGCGGAAAATGGGCTACTTCATGATCCAGACGTACATCCCCTGCATCATGACAGTAATACTCTCACAAGTGTCCTTCTGGATAAACAAGGAATCCGTCCCGGCCAGAACCGTCTTTGGTATGTATTATGCATCAGAGTCTCAGAGAGGCAGGGAGAGTTTCGGGTTTTAGGCAAATCGCAGAGCCGCGGCGTGTCTCGCTGTCTTTATACTCAGTATATCTTTCCGGCTAAGTTCAGCTTAAACTGGTTCCTGTGTTTGCAGTGCCTGATAGGATCCCAGGGGCTGCTCTTAGCCACTCTCTATGCTATTTATATAACTGCATGTCAGATTACCTGCTTAATAAACCAAATGTTACCTTCAGAGGTATTTCAGTCTGCTTTTGTGCTCATCTGACCACCTGCTTCCTCGTTTTTTTACCCCTGGCTTGTTCGGAGACATCCTTACAAAGAAAATATTTGTTTGCTTTTTTCCAGCATCGTTGCAGTATTACATAATACGTATTATTATCAGTATTACCCTTTTACTCTTCTGCATATAGTAAAATAACATTTTATCTCTCAGTGGAAAGATCTCGTCCTGCCTCCTGTGAACACGTGAGCTTTCGCTGCGCGAATCTGGCCGAATCTTTCGGCTATCGGAAGCACTCTCTAGGAACAGAGAGAGGAAGTGCGCTCGTTTTAACTGCAGGCAAAAACGAATCGCATTTTAATTGCCCGATCGTTCTGTATGTCTTAGAGGGGAACATTTTTGCATGGTCAAGTCCTTACATAAGGGAAATTTTTAATAAACGGTTGTGTAAGAGAGCAAGTTTGGCTGCCCCCAGTTATGCCAGTCTCAAATAAATTAGCATTTAGCATATCATCTCTCTTCTGTGGCATGAGCGGAGGGATATATCTGACTGCACAGTGTACACTGTGAGTTTGGAAGCAGAGGTGACTCATAAATTGTGCACGAGGGCAGCACCATAACCCGTCCAATGACAGCATCCAATGTTTTATTGTCCCTGCGGTGTGTAAACTCAAGCGGCCCTCTTTATTGGCTCAAGGCCCACTGTCGCCGCTTGCTGTCCATGGCCCATCAACCTATTATGTTCTTCCCCCTGCATCTGAAGCCTAGCCATACCCAGACGTAACATCCTGCCTCTTCCAGTGGCATTACGGGTGACGGCGGAGCTCCCTCTGGTGGCCATTGGAGACACTGCCGTTCCCTCTTAACGATGCTGACGCCCGGGAAGAGGGATGCGGGCCAATCGGAGGCGAAAGCGCGGGAGCGTACTGCCTCCTAATAGCGTGCAAGCGATATGGAGAGCGCTCTCCCGTGCTGTCACCTGTGTCCAGCTCTGCTCGGGCTGTGAGCACATTGCATATTATGGGCTGTAATTGCGTTGGCCGCGGCTCTACTGCAAACCCTCGCCCTGCTATTTATGGTTCGCATTCCACATATTGCCACCCCGGAGGGCAAGTAGAGTTGGCCGTGTGCTGAGCAGAATTCATTCCGATGTATTATCCCCTGCTCGTCTTATTGTCGTTTTTTTTTGTTTTTCCTCACACAATGGCACAAATGCTTCCTAAAAAACAGAGGCCAAGGCTGAGGAGATATTTCGGACGCTCCCGGTCCCCAGAGAGTTTTCCTCGCTCCAGGCATTTTGCTGAAGATTTTCCTGTGATAGTACAGACTCAGATTTTCTGAAAAAAAAAAGGCATCAGCAGTAATACGTTTATGCGGGTTTTTTTTGGAACAACCCCTTTTTCTTTCGTTTTTCATTTGCTAAGACGGAATGTTTATGATCTAATCACGCCTCCATTAGCCCTGTGCTGTTGCACGCCTAAATGCGCCGGCCTGTCGCAGTCTGTGCTTGCCTTGCCTGTGATCTCGCATATCCGTAGAGGTTGCCACCGCCTTGGACGTGTCTTGGCCAAGTTTACACGTCTCCTGTGTTTCAGTTGTCCTCAAACTTTATGCGTGACTGCTCTGGGTCACAAACTATATCTATATGAACCAGGTCAGGAGCGGTCGTGACTGGTCGTGACTGGTTGCAAAGGAACGAGAAAAGGGACTAGCTAGCACAAATATCATGCGTATCGCCTGCTTCTGGCTCTGCTTCCAGTCGTTTTTTTTTACGATAAGGGGTCATTTCATACTTCAAGCCGAATTTCACTGTCATTTATTTTAGGTGATGATGAGGTCTGTTCTTATATGGCCAGAGATCCCATAACTCTTAATGTCTATTGTACTGTTTACTGCCTAGCGGATTTCCTTTAATTAAGATGAGATAAACTATATTGATCCCAAGGGGAAATTTTTGATTTCATAATTACATGGATAATACTTCGAAATTCAGTTTCTCTGTGCTTCTGAAAGCGGAAAGGCTTTTCATCTTGGACTCGTACATGATACCCAGGATAATTGCGTAACACAATTCAATAGTTCTGTGTTTTTGTGTTTATAGGCAATTAAACTGCCAAAGGGCTGCTATTACTTTCATGTGTGAAGCAGATCTTCCATAAAATGTAATTTAATTTACGTAAGCAAATCAATGCCTTCTTATTTGCTGGCCATTTTCTTAAAACAAGTCGTTTCATAATCTCTGTCCTTGTGAAATTAAATGCTGAGCATATTTTTTCGATTAGCTCAGTTTTAAACCAGTCACATGGGAATGATATATATATATATATATATTATACATTCATGTAACTGTCAAAATAAAGAAGAGGACTGCAGCAAATGAGGAGTACAAAATATATTGGAAGCAGGTGTTTCTGTACAGGTGTGGTTCCTCAGTTAATTAAGCATTGAACATCCTGTCAGGTATAAAAATTCTGGGCTCCCAGTTCCTCATTAATTTGACTGTAAAAAGGGTTCTAATAGGCTTTGACAGATCTGAAATGCTTCATGAAGCACGTGGCTATAGCAAGTCTGAGATCAACATCTAGGGTTTGCTCAGCATGAACGTGCATATTTCCCAGACGCCATCCATGCATTGTTTAGAGATGTACAACGGAAAAAGCTGATGAGAATCTGCTCAGCACAAATGCCAATCTATAGTATAGGTACCTTCATTACCTACAATCAATTGAAAACTGAACAGAAGGGGATGTCATGGTTGGCTCCCAGTACATAACCACCTCAATTATCTAAAAGATGCAAGTAAGGTGCAAAGAACACAAACAGTTATCTATTGACCAGTGTAAAAAAACGTCACCTAGCCAGATCATCCTCCAGTCAGCCTTCACACTGCGCTTGACAAGCAGAAGAGTACATGTATGGCACGCAAGCCTGTCTGCTTGTCTCCCCGTTACTGCAAGGGGCCAGTTTTCCCTGCATGGCCGAGGTCCACTAAGTCCCATAAACAGCGAATTAAATGTCAATAAATATGAAGCCACCCTTACTGGCCGTGTCCACCCAACAGCGATGTATTTTTAGCCAGACAGGAGCTGAATATTCAAGTTGGCCTTGTTCGGCGATAAGAGTGACCACTGAATAGTGTGACAAGCATGAACACCTCCACCCTAGATTCCCAGGAGACCTTTATCCAAACCATTCCTTCTAAATTTGCCGGAGACCCTCACCCAAACCTACCTGGCACCCCAGGGCACACTTACCCAAGCAGATAAACCCAGAGGAAAGATTTAACTTTCAGACCATTAGCACAGTATAATGGAGGTCACCCTTTTCCTCTCCACAGACTTATATTAAAAGGTCTAACATATGATTTCATCATTTCCGGAAACAGAATGTCCCGTCAGTGTCTTGTTTTTGTATCAGGTGTGATGTCGGTTTTTAACGGAAGGCTGCATTTTTCTCCCGCACGTGTTTCCTGCGCATTTTATTGCGGCCTGCTGCATTTTTAGCATATTGAAAGGCTGGAGGACAGCGTCGCTCGGCGGGGGGACAGAGATCTCAGCAGAGACCGTCATTATGCCACAGGGCGGCAGGGCGTCATTGCCGTGGAAGCTCCTCTTCGGAGAGGCGCTCAGCCTTGCCGAACTCTTAAAGCCGCAGGTTCTTCTTCTCGTACGATAGTTAGCTGTCAGGCTCCCAGCGGCGATGTACACAGATGGTGCCGTTAGTCTTCCCTGCTTCTCTAGAACCTAAACTGTTACATGTATTGATTCCTTGGAAAACCAGCAGAGCAACAAAAAATGAGTTCCATCCATCCACCCCATCTTCCATAACTGCTCACCCAGTATAGGGTAGTGGTGAGCCTCTCATGTTTTCCCAGGAAGTAGGCAGGGATGCAGAACGAGTTGATAGGATAAAAATATTAAGTGCCTTCAACAGACCATGACGTTCAGCCGGCTGTGGTGTACATTGTAATTTTCCTGTATGCTGTGCTGGACACTATGCTGGTGGTACAGTAAAAACATTACATCCCTTGGGCAGTGGTGGCCTAATGATGATGGAAGTGTGCTTGTGTTTAAAAGGCTGCTGCTTTTCATTCCCCAATCAGTAAGGAGCTGCTCCCTGGGCATTGAGTTAGTTGTCCCCTGCTACGTCACACATGGGTTAAAGCCCTTCCATTTTCAGGAGAACTTGGATTAGAACCCTCAATATTATACTCTTATTTAAAACAAAAAAAAAGAAATACTGTATTTTCCAACATAGTTCTTAGACAAATGGTATTCCTGGCCTGGTTTCTATTGAACCATTATCAGAATATATTCACTGATGGAGTCTTCTAAGCGCTTGTTTAAATCGCCCAATCGACAGTAAGTGCGTCTGTGAAACGCAGTAAACGGTTAAATGCAGTAGATGGTTAAATGCAGAGGACATTATTTCGTCATTGTGCTGTGCTGTGGTGAATCAACAATAACCATTAATCACTTGTAGTCTTTGCCCGAGTCCCCCTCCGCCAACAACATATTCAGTCTGTGTCCCAATAGCCCAGATGTCAGTATCCTTTCCTGAGCTTAGGGTCTTACACGGGGTGGTGGCTCAGTGGGTTAGGTCTCTGTAGTTTGCCTCGGAGGGTTGTCAGTTCAAATCCCGGGGTTGGCAGAGTCACGTCATTGTCACGGCCCTGAACCTCAATCACTCTAGGGATTGTCTGACATTTCTTTGGATAAAATACATCCGTGGTTCAGAACTGAAGCAATCCTTACACAGTGTCACGCTGACATCTGAAAGCTGCTGAGCCCCAGAGCATTACTTTATGAGTCAGAAGAGCGTGCACATTTTCAGGAAGGGCTTAGCGGAGGCAGGAGAACTGGAACACTACTCTAAAACACCAAACGAGTGTGTTGTGGCAAAGCTTTCTTGTCCCACAAGTGCTTGAGGGAATCACCACAGAATGGGGTGTGACACAGAACCCTCTAAGATGTTTATTTACTGTTGTTTTCGATGTCAGACAGTCTCTTCTGACGCATCGCCTTTTACCAAGTCCACAGAAGAAGTTTCTGGGCAGTTCTTTCATCTGACTTCAAGAGAAATGCGGTAAATGGCATTTTTCTGCACGGAAAGAGTGCAGCGACACCCCAGGAGCTGTCAGGGTGATGGATTAAAAGCCGACTGCTCTGGACTCTGATGATATTTGACTGCTACGTACCGCATATAAGGAACCATGTTTAGTTTTCCTCATTCCCTTCAGGCTGGAGGACTTGGGTTTGCTTTGACATGTAAATACCTCTTTAAATTTGTTGTACATCCAGGTGAGGTCTGAGGGGAATGCTTTGGTTTGGGCCAGGTTTAAGGTGCCGAAACTCATGTAGCATAGCTGCAATTATGAGAAGAGGTGGCTGCAGGAACGGGGAGTTTCCTCAACCGGGATCTCAGCAGTCTGCCCTCACTGTCTCACTCGACAACCCAGCACGTATTTTTTGTGGATACTTTTGTTCTATTTCAAGACTTAATGAGAGAGAAAAGGTCCCGTTTGGGGGTTACTCTGAGAGCGGGGTCAGAGCAGTCCGTGAAGGTAAACGAGAAGATGTGGACTTCCCCGCTGTGCCTTTCATAAATCATTTCCAAGGAGCATGTGGGCCCGGCCACGATACTGTCGTGCTCTCGGCTCGCCGTACGAAAACTGCGGAGTGACAGAAAGGCGAGTTCAGTGGCAGTTCACTGGGCATGCGAGCTTACCTTCCGGATTATACCACTACTGCTCTTGTGCTCAAGAAACTATGATTCATATTTTCACCATTGTATGAAGAGCCTGTGCTATATAAAACATAATTATAAAAGTATACAAGTATAAAATAGACACAGCTACTGAGTCATAAGTTATGTAAGCATAAACTACTGTATATATATCCATAATTAAAATACGAAGCAAGAATTTTGGCTCACATCCTCTTTAAATGGTCTCCTTATTTACTCACAAAGCATTGTTTTTTTCATATAGTTACAAATACAGCATGTGAATATAGCTGTAAATGCCCTTTTCTGTGATCCAGGCTGCCTGAACACACACGCACCTCAGTGATTTCCTATAATTCATGAAGTCTCAGTCCACTGGAGCATCTCCATAACGCACCAATGCTTATCAAACCACCCCCCCATTTCCCGATTAACGGTGATCCCCATGATGACCGATGGAACGTGATCGCTCGGAGTAAAACAGCGCAAATTCGTAATAAATGCTGTTCTCCTTCATTTGTTTTATCGCCATGATTGCATTTTCATCCAATGTCACGTGACGGCACGTCATCTGCAGATTTCTGGGGTGAGAATCGAATCTCGCTATCTCCCCTGGTCTTCTTTATCATCAGGAAATGTCTCTGTTAATCAGGAAAGTGCAGTAGTTCATGATGCAGCCGGTTAGTTACAGAGGCTGTCAACTTTGTAGGAAGATTTTGGTTTCATCTGTAAATTCATGATCAAAATTTTTTGAGCCAGTAGCTGGTATCGCTATGGAGGTTATATTCAAACTGAGATTCTGAGAGCAGGTTTTCAGCTCGCGGCCCGCTCATCCCTCCCCGCTCACGTTCCAGGGATCACGACGGTGCTGACCATGACCACGCTGAGCATCAGCGCCCGCCACTCGCTGCCCAAGGTCTCCTACGCCACCGCCATGGACTGGTTCATCGCCGTCTGCTTCGCCTTCGTCTTCTCCGCCCTGATCGAGTTCGCCGCCGTCAATTACTTCACCAACGCGGAAGCGGAGAGGACCAAAAAGAAACCAGCCAAGTGTCCGCCAGCACCCAAATCCACGTCAGCTAAGGTCCCTGAGACGGAGGAGGTGCTGCCGGTAGGCCTTTTCACATGCGATTACTGCCCGGTCCCTGAGACGGAGGAGGTGCTGCCGGTAGGCCTTTTCACATGCGATTACTGCCCAGTGCCAGGGATGGCAGAGAGCCACTTACGCTGTGGCCTGAGAGCAGGGAAATGAACCTTATCCGGCTTGTATATAAATCCTAGTTTTACTTTGAAGTGCACTGACACCAGGCAGTAGTAGCGGCACGTCATTTCAAGCAC
>JAODKN010000111.1:20805-35268 GCA_026774425.1 Petrocephalus zakoni
GGGGGGGGGGGGGGGGGGGGGGGGCCGCGCCCCCCGGCCCGCCGGCCCCGCGGGCCCCGAGAAGGGCCGGGGGGAGGGCCCGCGACGCGCACACAGGGGCGCCCCCCCCCGCCGCCCCCCCCCCGCGGGGGGCCCCCCCCCTATTCCAGCCCTTAGGATGGTAGCTGAACTGAGCCATGTGCCATAGAACCGAAGTTCCCCGCCTCCCCCAGTCTGCTACCCAGCAGGCTTGGCTGCTCAGAGAAGATTCCAGTGAACCTCCCAAGAAGGCCTCTGCCATGCTGGTTGGGGACCAAACCCCCCCCGCCCCCCCCGCCATTCCCAGCTAAGTCCTCTGGACCACATTCTAAATCGATACCGTAACCAAAGGCCATCTGCTTGAGAAAGCCTGCAAAGTATGCCTGCCCACCCTCACTGGGACGAAAAGTAGGCAACGGGTAGCTATGAAAGTCAAAAAGAGCACTGAAAACAGGGAGCAACAATCGTGCTGCATGCGAGAATTACCTCCACTGTGGGTCCCTTCAGGGAAATCCAGCTGAATGAATGGATCAGTTCAATAAAATTATGTTAAATTATACTGCAAACATGTTATATTGGCACAGGCATCTCATACTGGGTGTATCACAGCCATGCCTCCTGTGTTGCCAGGTTAGGCTCTGAGTCACATGACCCTGATCGGGATAAGCGATTGGAGGATGGATGGATGGATGGATGGATGGATGGATGGGCATATACATGTTGGTTGAAACAAATGGTTGGTAAGTCAAATTAAATTTCCCAACAGGCAAGCAAAGGGGACAGTAGGGGACTGTGTTCAGGGTTTGGCTGGTGGGAGACAGGTGGTAAACAGCCGAGCAGAGATGGAGGCAGAACCCGTCCTCGCCAGGGGACATTAATGACCCGTCTGTTTGGCTGCTCTTCTATTTCGGTGCAAAAAATCCCAAGCTGGAAATTCTGAGCGTAACTGAAAAACACGCAAAGGAAGCGAGTGCAAACATCAGCCCGTAAGGAAACACGCCGCTGTGTTTCCATGCACTCTCGGCGCTCGCCGGCCCGCCCTGGTGCCATGGTGTCATGCAGCCGCTTACAGGTCTCGCCCCCTCTGAGATGGGCCCGGACCAGCTGAGGCCCCCTGAGACCGGCGGGTAAGGGGGGCCAGGGGGCAGGGAGGTTCTGGGCCGGCCCACTAAGTGCCTTTCCGTAAAGCATTTTTTCTTGTTCACACATAAAATCATGGCTGCCCTATTAAAGTTGCTATTAATAATGACTGAATGCATGAATGAATGTTTTCACTAATACTGCTAACCACAGTAACACTAATACCACTTTGGCAGTATTTGTTTTGACTTAGTGGGACCGGGAATGATACAGTGCCTCAACATCAGGCCACGCCCACCATGACTTGGGTGAGGATGTCACCCATGTCAAAGCCGGTCATGTGACATGCATGGAGTGGGACTGCGGCGTGCGCCCCTTTCGTCACCTGAAGCTGGCAGCACTTCGGCGATATTACCCCCCTGCTGACCCGACCCATCCCAGGCCCCATCTGTGCTCCCACAGTACTGAAAGCTGGAATGAGGGCTTCCCTCCACTTCCCTGGCACCACTGAGCCCGGTGGCTGCACATTATCGCCACATAATTATCACTCTCTCTGACATATTAGCACAAGGCTGACTATCCAGTTTCAAAGTGGAACCTGATTCAGCCCGCAATCATACACCCCCCAGTGTTACACACAGCTCCTTAACAAACAAGTGGTGAATAAAAATATCCCTCTAATATCTTTGTGCCATCCTATTGGCTCAGCTGTAACCCATGTGACCTGGGCTCGGCCAATCGTTGGCCATGAGGATCCGGTTACCTGGATAACACTTTGTGATTTAGAACCTGGTAGTATTTATATCCACAGTGAAAGTGTTGCCACGAAAAGGTCAACACACTAAGTAAACAGATTGTCTGTCCATATTAAAGGGAAGGCTGCGTTTAAAACATGGGTGTGAACCACGCACAAGCGCGCTTCTCGTCAACGCACACCAAATGGCTTTTTTGGTCAAAATCTTTCAGAATAAGACATGGTTCACTCTAGTTTCATTACATGTTAGATATTTGTTGCGTGATGCTGTTCCTTTAGTTGCATTGTATAATGTCCGTCTTCCAAATGAGGTAAACACTGTTTACATGCGGTGACATTTCACACACAGCTCTTCAGAGATTTGGATCTGTTTGCAAGGCGACATGTTCTGGAAAGCGCTGGTGACATCCAGGGCCTGTAGAAAATCAGCTCCCACGAGGCAGAACAATGTGTAAGCAATCACCCCCATTTTAAGCTAATTGGACCGATCCATTCCCAAACTATGGAGATTTATTGGCGCTATTACATATATTTTTGCCCATAAATCATGTACAAATATTTGGCCTTTTACGAGTCCTCCATTTTCAGGTTCACGCCACCGTGTCACCCTGCCTAATGCCCCCACAATCCATTCTTAAAATCCCTATCATATTTGTCAAGTTGAACAAGTCGCCTTGAATTAGAACTTGGGGGAGGGTGCGGGTGCTGGGCAGCTGTTACACCCAAAGGAAGATATGTGAGATAGATGTTAACAGAAGTGTTCTGTACAGCCCACTGCAGCACCCCACGCCACCTCTAACCTCCCAAATTGTGCCCCAACAAGGGACTGAACGTTTCCTTGCCACCACCTTGGCCAACAACGTTTCTCTTCTTGATGCCATACATCTAAATTAACACCTGGCTCTAATACAGTCATTTCCAAGGTGTCTTTCCACTCTTCAAGGCTGACATATTTATTGTCACATATGCGTTAATTGAGAAATCTGTCAGAACCTCCAAGAACTGTTCGCTTTTCTTTCAGTTCTCTTTCCTAGGGTCTAAATATGTCTCCAGGCATGAAAAAACAATCATTCAGCAACATTTTCACATTGGGAAACCAGCACAGGAATCTGGTTTCCAAGCACCACCACCAGCAATCCTTCTGATTCACACAGACCCTAACCTGGTCATTACTGAGGGTTATTTCACAATAACTAGTTTCTCACTCTTCCACCCCATAAACGTTTGCTCTTCATCCCCAAGAAGCAAGCAAAGCAAAGAGGTGCTCAGATGGTGGAAGGTGGCGGGGCCTGTTCCTGCTTGTTCATTGCACTGAGCCGCCATTCCCAGAATCCCTCACTTCCAAGGTGTAGATTCAGTCACCACCATAGATGGCAGGCAAGATGAACGGGCCTAGCTAACAGGCTGAATTTTTCTTCTGTTTTCATTGGGGGAGACGGGGCAGCAGAATTGCACCTGCTGAAGGAATATCATCTTGAGTGAACGGTCTTGTCAAATTTGACAACCCAGCTGCTATTGGACACCGTGTCGTTTCTCTAACAAGTTTTATTGCGACAGGGGCTCACCACCAGCTTCCAGCTGGGCTACTGAGCAGAGGCGTTCCATGGCCGAGCCCAGCACACATACATTAGGTAAAAACCCATTGAAGCAGCCCCTGAAATCACAGCAGTGTATGCCAGCCACTGGCTGAAGGGTTTGGTGTGGGACTGGAGGGCACCATGGAAACAACATCCCAGGTGCAGTTCGGGCTGGGCCGCCCCCGGGTCGTACACCCAAACTTTGGCTCTGCTAAGATCAGACTAGAGAGGGCAACTTTCATCTAAGTTCTCGGGGGGAGAACACTGACACCCAGTTTCTATTTAAAAATCCGCCACCTTCTCGTCCATCTCGATGACTTGTGAGGCAGGTAGAGAAACACTCTGGTGAAAACGGGAGGGAACCCCCGTGGGAAACATAGAGCCGGCATTGTGAGGACAGCACTTTGGTGACGCTAAGCCAAGGCAGCATGCTATGGTTTCTGAAACATGTGTTTTTTATGGGGGTGTAACTTATAAGTAAGTGTTTTAACCAAAGAATGTGGCATGTAACCCTCATTTATTTCCTAACCTTTTTTTACAAGGTGGAGTGATTTGTACATCTCATTCATGGGAGGGGCTAGGAAGGAGAGGGTGGCAGGTGAGGGTGGCTAGGCTCCTGAGATGCCCCAAAGCTCCAGGGGTCAGAGGTCAGGAGTTTAGGCCCCAGTTCTCATCCGGCATCACTGAAGCAGAGGGCGATGGTCACGGCAGATTCAATTAGGCGGGTTGGCTGGCCGGCCGGCGTGGATATCTGCATCGCACTTTTCATCAGTGAGACGTCTCCAGTTTCACAAGCTGTCGATTACACGGTCCAAGCGGGGCCTGGGGGGGGGCTTTTTACTGGCATGGCGCCGGGGACCCGGACTCGAAATAGCCACCCGTCCTCGTTCGCAGCCAGTCGTCGAAAACACGGACCTGTTTGTCAATTTAACGACACGGCCTGCGGGGGGGGGGGGTTATTCCTTTTCACAAACACGCCATTTGATTCGAGACTTCAACAGGCTAGCAAATGGCCAGGAACAGCCGAGGGGAGTGTATTCTTTATACATTCTACTCATGGTTGAAGGAAACCAAAACGATGCCATCAGTGCTCCCCCCACGCTGCCCCGGGGGGGTGACAAACACCATCAACGACCATTCACCTCCGTTACCTTCTTCAGATTCCCCCCCCATGCCAATGGCAGCATGGATGCCTAGCCATATGCATAATCAGAGTGGTTCTCTTAATTGGACTTATATGAAGAATGACTCACAGCCAGCTGGTTCCAATAGGGGCTCTAACACAAATGAAGGACGCATTATTTCACGCAGTGACTCCTGCGGCCTGGGGTGTTATCATCAGGCTTGCCACGAGGCCCACCTAATGCATTTGGAAGGGACCAGAGTTTATTTTCCTTTCAATGAAATAAATGGTTTCGTAATTAAATTTCAGCACCCCCCGCCTTAACAGGCACCCCTGACAAGTGCTAATGTATGGGGCGGGCGAGTAATACCGGAATATGCCGGCCCAGTCCGCTACCCCAGTTTCTGCAGCAGTGAGCGATCCAGAGAAACATTTTCATTAATCTGCTAACCCTAATGCACGGCGCTCACTCCACACAGTCAAGACACATTCACACACACACACCCCCCCGCCCCTTTTTTTCACCCGAGACAAAAATTCATGAAGTGAGCCGTTGTTTGAAACCGTTTTGCGGTCCCTGGCAGTGGGGCCGGTGGAAATTTGCTGACTCGGGCCCGTGAAAAGATGCAGCTGTCCCGGCTGCGGCTGAACACTGCAGCCCCTGGCTCCTGGTCAAAGGGTGGGGGGGGGGGGGGGCGAGGCGTGCCGCACCCCAGTCAGCTCCAAGTGCCTCGGCCTTGTAAGCTGAGAGTGCTTATTACCTCCTCCCCGAAACATGGGGACCCCGAGGACCCGAAATTGAATAGAGCGCCTCATTTGGGCCTCTGTGTTTGCAGGACCTCCTGCGTTGCATGGACGCGCAGCCCGGGATTCGGCTCAATCCGGACTCGGGGGAGGAGGGGGGGGGGGTGACAGAGAAGATAAGTGGAGAGAGGCTGATGTAAGGGGTGATAAACAGTGTGAACTAATTTGCTACATCCATCCCTCTCAGGGAGTGTCACGCTTCTTTCCAGCGTCTCTCTCTCCCCGTCTGCCGCACACGCACTAGACGGATTGACTGATGTAATCCTCCGTGGCCCCCAAGACCACGGACACATAGTTCTCTAATAGCAAGTTGATTATCAACAAGACCGTCCTTTAACACATCACTGGCATCTGCTTTCCGTCAGCGGTTGGGGGGGGTGGATTACCCAAGTTTAACGACGCCTCGCAGCCCCCGCTCAGTCCCGAAACACACACACACATATTTTAGCGGCACTTAGTAATGGCCGGGCTAATGAAGTAGACGCTTTGGCACCATTTTCGATTATGCTGGATCATCTCCCAGACAAACAGCTGGCTTAACCCCTCCCCGTCCCATGACGTCCGTTTGAGGGGTCCATCTACCTCTCGTACGTCTTGGAGCCCCCAACCCCGGAAAGGTCTGCCCCAGTTCAGCTTAGGATGTTCTACTACACAAAGGTCTTCCAGGTGACTCCTGGAGTTCTGGCACGCTCATTAGTTGCTCATTTGTCGATGTTTAAAAGACACAATGGCTGCGTCTCTTTTCCCAAGCCGGATGCAACGCATCCCTTTCTCATTGGCTGGAGGTCCTCCCCCAGTTATGCGGTCTACCTCCTGCCTGACCATGTTCTCACTTGTGTGGACTGCCATCAACTGGCTCCATCCAAGCCAATCATGAAATGATCAAACTACAGCCACTCAAGTGCTGAATACCTCATGTAATTTAGTGAATAATTATATGATGGGAAAACCCATAATAGAGTCAAAATATTGTAACATAGACCATCACAACCCAGGAAGCAGCTGTAATCTTGTTACAGATGCTTGTACTGGATGTTTTTAAACATTACATTAAATGACAATGTTTTTATATGAGAAACACAAAGTATTACCTGACAAACCCATCATACATGTGAGTATCCCTTTTAAGCATTATGACACACTGCAACTTATTTCATTTGATTTTTAATTTTAATGATCATTAAAGAGCTTCATCCTATAAAATCACAGAACTGACCTAATGAGCTACCAGAGTTTCCACCCCATCACTTTTGCTCTGGGGGAGTCTGTCCGAAACATCCTCGGGAGGCTGACGTCACCTCGCAAAGGAAAATGCTGGAAAAGAGAAACACCCCATCGCTCTGGCGGGATAAACATCTCCGGCGTCGTTCAAACGGCCGTGACCGGGGCCTGGAACATCCATGGGCCTCTTCCTGGTAACCGTACGTCAGTGTGGGTGTCGCTGCGAGACCCCCCCAAACCACGCTTCTGACCCTCACTTGGTATTAACCTACAGAAAAAGTCCTCGCTGTCCCTCACGCTACCCCCAATTGTGTTGTGGCAAATGGAACACTAATTTATACCCTCAGAAAGAAAAGGGCCGTTTTGATGACATCAACGATGTTTCCAATGTAAACTTTGTATATACATATTTCTGGTCAGGAAAAGTTTGTATGTGTTTCTGAGGAATGGCTTATCAGATATTGAAAATATAACTTCATCTCTCATGCAGTGTTATATATACATAAGACACTTCATGTGTTTATTTGACCTCTATCGGACTTCCAGCTACTTAGCTGGGGGCTGCAGTGACAAATTTTGCACATATAGCCAAATATATAAAGAAATTAAACATAGTCTGGAGAATGTAAGGGGAAAATAAATCTGGATTATTAAACGGCGACCTTTTCATCCTCTCGCACTTCTGCCCATGTAAAACGAGTCGGGCTAATTGTGGTCAAGGCGCAGAGGGAAACGCAAATACGGGGGGGGCGCCGATGCGGGGGACGCGGGGAACCGGAGACGGCCGTCCCGGGGAGACACACGCCGAGGGTAAACACAAATAATGAAGGAAAATCACCTGACGCCGCCGCGGCTTTCCTCCCGCCGCCAAGCCGAACAGTCGCGTCTTTTAGCGCGTCAGTCATATTTTTTGAAGTGTCATAAATAAGAGTATAATAGGCGTTCTATAAACACGGTAATTGATATCATATAGTCGCTGCTTCAAGAGCCCGAGAATGCGTCTAAGTGACGCTCGGAAGAGCGGCCAGATCCGCCGGCTCGGGTTTGCGAAGCTGGTGAAAAGCCAGCGGTTTGACGGCGTCTTTCCACGGCACCGTCCCGGGTCAGGCCGGGCCTCGCCTTTACGCCTTCTCCAGCGCTGCCTCTGCGGGTTCTTTTTTTTTCTTTCCTCAAGTGCACTTAAGTTTGTTTTCCGAGGGTGATTATGCTGAGGTTTGGAAATACGCGTGGCACGGACCAAAGGGTTAGCGTGAGTAGTGTGCCATTTGTCCTCCCGTACAATAGGGGGCGACTGTGCGTCAGGCCACCTGCAAAATTACTGGGGCTGGGGTGTGCTTTTTGTGCGCATTTATCTTACTAACCTACTGTTTTCAAGGAGTAAAAATGTTACCAACAGCAGTGCAGCAAAGGAGCTTTTGTGCCACTCTTAATTAATCCTCCGCTTCAGGTTTATAGACACTGTATTCTCCATCTTTTGGCTTTTATGGGAACCCGTAAAACAAAACGAAAAAATCAAAGTCCCCCTTCAACTCCTTATCATGCTCATTGGTTTTTGAAGTTCCCCCGATCCCTGACGTCACCATTCTTATGCCTGACTATACGTAAAATCTTGAGGTGATCATCTTACATCTCCCAGAAACTTATATTCAGGTTGGCATGCTGTTGCCACGGGAAACGGAGGATGGGAGGATGGGAAAAGTAACCAATGAGGAGGAGCACGGGTAGAAGAAGCAGTTTCATAGAAATGCTCGGGACTAATTAAACAAAATTAACCATCTCCACACCTTTTGAAAGCCCTAATTAAGCAATAAAGACAGGGATGATCTTTTAAAGAGGCACACTAGGTATAGAATTTAAAGACCATTAAAGGGAATTTCACTGCATTGCGCATGCGCACACAGCCTCAGCCCGGGAGCTGAGAGGCCGGCGAGAAGCGCATGCAATTCGTCCGGTACGGTATAGTATCCGTTTCATTAATGGGGGGTCGTTGCACTTTGAATGCACCGCATACAGTGTTTATGAAGACCTGGACATCCTCAGAGCCTCTCTCACGTGGGATTCGACCCCATCACCTTCTAGAGAGTCAGTCGCTGTATTTTTAGGTAGCAGCTGTTTAAATTTGTACATTTACCCCACCGCAGGAGTGACTACATTATGGCATGAAATTGATCAGTTATTTTTTAACTATGTTCTTTAAAAACGGATGGTTTAATTGTTATTGGATGCTCAATATGCTGGAGCGATACTCGTGTTCTCCTCTAAGTAGATTTTTGCGATTCCTACTCGGCCTAAATTCTGACCAGAATGTTTATTGTCCCAAACATGTATAAAAAAATAATGTGAATTCTGTGTTCTGAATTCTGTATGCTTTATGCAATAGAGGATTTGGTAGCAAATGTACCTGGAAATTGATTTTCACGCGTAACGAAATTGCTGAATTACTGAAATAATCCCTAGATTTTTTTCCTTAGGATAGGGGATTATTTTGCAGTGGTGGAGGGTGAGAAGGGCTGTTGACAGATTTACGACTTTTAAAAACAAGGAGGACTTTCACTGCCTTTCGCTCTGCCCGTCTTCATCGCCGCTTCCCGTCTCCGCTTTCTCACGGCACAAACAGGCGTCCCATATTTCTCTGTCAGATTGTCATATCCTGACGCTTGCTTCTATGCGCATATGCACCGTGTTCAATTCCAGTTATCGTAAACAAGATACGAGAATGTGTCGTATCAGATCGTGTCGAATTTCCGCAGCGTGTGATTTTTATGTAATGGAAAAAAAAGACTTTTAAGACCTACCATGTCTGGGTGTGTCTGTAATGCGCAGTCCAGTGCGCCGGATTTGCAGAAATACCTCTGCAGAATAAGAGGGGTGTGGTGCACAGTGTCTCCCCGTGTAATAAATCAGGGCAGTTCACTGTTTCCTGTCTCCAATAAGCCCCCCAAAACCCCACCTATGTTCCCTGCTTACGATCAGTTACCGTGCGGCCAGACGGCCGGCGAGCTGCTCTTTTCGGGGTGAGACCACCAGGACGCCGGCCGGCTGATGGAGCTGTGGGGTACAGCAAATGTGCGTGTCTGTGCGGTTTGGACAGGGAGACTGCAGTGCGCTATCCGTTACGTGAAATACTAAACGTCTGTGTTGTTGTATGGAATCGATCCATCGCTTTCTATAGAAAAGTGAACTATATTACTCATTGTTTTGTTGCAAAAATATCTTAAATGACAGCCATGTTTAACATTCACATTTATATTGCGCACATATTTTTAAGAAAACATCATCCTATCGGTCAGTGACTATCAAATGCCTGTGATGATTATCATTTGTTAATTGTTCATAATAATGACAGAATAATAAGTATTATTGTTATTATTGTTATTAACAATAACAAATTATAATAATTAATTCCACTGCAACGAATACAGGCTATTAACAATCTCTTAAAATAAAACTCGAAACAACGAATACATCTGCTTTGCAGTTTATGAGATGTGTTTATGTTTTTGTCTTACCCTAGCCTACATTTAAGTATTTTAAAAGCATGTTCAGCTTGCGGTACAAAGACCATCTTTACCAGAGTTGTGATATATTTATTCTTTCATTTGGGAAAGGGGGTGGGTTTAGGTGAGTATGACTGAAATACTATCCATGTTAAAAATTTTATTTCGCTTTGCTCCGAAAATTGCAAACAACCCCCACGACCAAACCCGGGTGCGTAATTCATTCAAAGACTTTAAGCCTCTTTCAAACAAATAAGAAAAAAATCAAAGTGCCACTTAGAAATAATTATGCCGATGTTTTTAAACCAGAATAAGTAGGGAAACAACAATTAAAAGTGAAATATTTTTTCCACGTTCAAGTCGAGCTCTGATGAGAGGGGAAGTATCTGTTTTCTTAGTGATTAGGGCAATTTTACTGTCGCGGGGCAGTAAATCCGGGCCATTCACTTCTCCAGATTATTACAGACATCATCAGTCGTTTTTAGGTGCCTGGATGTTAAACCTATATCGGGCGGGACTTTCTTTTTTTTGGTACTTTCAAAGTAAAATAAACCTTCTCATTTAATTACACAGATTCTTGTATATCTGCCCGCCCGCTTTCCTCAAACAAAAAGATTGATGTTAAAACCGGCGCACGACTCTCTGAGGCGCGTGCCCCATCACACATAAATCTTGATTTTATAGACATTTATTAGCTACATTATTATTAATTCGACACCAGCTGGTAATTGAAAGGAAGTTAAATAAACGAATTAATGCCGTATTATGTGTAGAAATTCATCTTAAAAATTTAACTTCTGAGTTAACGTTTCCATGAGTGATATTTTAAATATTTTGGTGTTCACTAAATATGATCTACCCTTTCTTTTTATTATTCATTATTTTATTTGGGTGATATGCTTTGTGAGACTGCGCAGAAAGCGAGGCCTGAAGGGCGCACGTGCCAGAAGGGACAGACTCGCGCTGTCTTACGCGCGACAAAGACGCGTTTTCTGCGCCTGTGCCTTGCTACTGTTTTCATAGTCAATCAATCGATTCTGCAGGTCGGGCGCGTGTTTAAACGGCACTTGGACCCTTTCCACGTCGCAGCCCCTGTAAGCCCCTACATTAGAACGCACGTGTATTTTAGGTGAGATCTGGATAGTATCCTCATTGCCAGAGAAGGATGTAAGCAATTACCAATTCTCAAAACACTACTTTACCGTAGTTAAATGTATTACACGCCTCTCGCCTGCATCGCCGCCGTTCAACCTGTGAAAAACAGACTTCTGGAACACAATTTTTTTTTCAATAGAAAAAACCTGACAGCAATTAACCAATCATCATCATCATCATCATCATCAACATAATCATCATCACACGAAAACATGTGCGACGCAGGATCTAATTTGCGCCAGACGATGTGTTTTTAAATCAATTAGTCTCTTTCAGCTGGAATGGGGTGCAGTACATTTTTTAAAATTATTATTATAGTTCCTTTATAATGTGGTATAAAATTAATAAAGCAAGGTGATCCAGCCGCACAACAAGCTGTTTATACGCATGTTAATGAACATAAAAACATGTTAGTGGCTGGGCGGGCTTTTCTGCTATAGGTAACGCAATATCTGGATGATTTCATGACAATGCCATCAGTCCTCAGTTAATATGTAACGAGTTCTGAGAAAGAGAGCTGTTGCAGGTTATAGCCACAGCATGGCAGGTAATTAACCAGCAGTAATCTAACCAGTCCTTCGCCCTGGCGAAAGCTTTCCCCAGGTATGTGAGATTGGGCTAAACCAGCGTGGTTTCCAGAGTGGCACACATATTCCATTCTGTCCAAGAATTGTCCCCTTCATTTGGATAGCTCCCAGAGATACTGAGTCCTACAGTAGCACATACCAGGAATGCCTTACCTGGAGATGCCCGGAAAGTCTCCCCACCTCAACGCGGCTGTCCGCTGACCTGATACGCCGGGCAAGAAGCAAAGGCCCTTAACCCCCAGCTCCCTGGGTGCCCCTGGAAGTGGCTGCCCTTCATGGCACGCTTGCTCTCACAGAGTGTAAGGTTGGGGGAGGTGAGAAGACAATTTCCATGAGGGGATCAATGACGTACCTCAAAATCCAAAAAAATGATTCACCTCTATCACTGACATAGGCAGCAATTTGCTGCTTAATGGGGTAGCAGGGAATGCCGGCATGCAGCGGGGCCAGGGCGGGCCTCGTGGTGACCGATGGGCAGGCCTCCTGGTGACCGATGGGCGGGCCTCCAGGTGACCGATGGTCAGGCCTGGCATTCCGAAAGGGAGCCTGCGTAAGAGATCGCCAGTCAGAAGGCCCAGTGGATGAGGAGCCATGAGGGTGTCTAGCAGAGGCTCTGTGCTTTTAGCTGAATATCAGACAATGAAGGGCTTTGTGAGGGAGATGGAGGCCATGTTTGAGTGTAAACATAAACCAGTAAAAAACTTTTTTTTTTAGCTGACCTTTGTACAGACTGGGAAGCGCTTTGCTCTCCCAGACAACCCATGCAGATGTATCCAAGGGACCCTGCGAGGCTCAAGCTATTCACCTGTTTTTATGAAATAGCGTCATGGGACAGTGTCACCATGGGAGAAGACAAAACTCAGGGGTGGGCGAACTTCCCTGGGGGCCTTTTGCTGACATGGGTGGTGGGGGCACTAAGTGGGCCACTTGAGCCATTTTTTTGGAGCCCAAAGAGAAAGGAGAGGGAATTAATAAAACATAAATAATATGCTAATCAAAGCCGAGGGTGCTAGTGGTATAAGCCACTGATCAGGGTGGGGGCGCGAGTGCTGTGTGTGTGTGTGTGGGGGGGGGGGGTAATATCACGGCAGCGAATCAATTGGCCAAATTTAAGATATTATTATAGATTATAATATTTTAACCAAAATAGTTATAAGACTAATTAATTTGGAGTGCACTTTGTGTATGTGTTTTGTTCATAAAAAAGAAAAGTCAAGATCAGCAGGGGGGGCCCTAGAATGTCTGTGACAGAAGAAGAGAAAGTGGAGAGAGCAATGGAAGCCAACGCCGGTCCGGCGATAGACTGCAGAGGTGAGACTGGGCATCTGTGCATTGGGCCGGGTCGGATCAGGGCGGGGGGGCGGACCTGTCCCCCCGGAGAGGCTGACGGAGGAAGCCAGAGAGGGCGACTGCAATCCACTGGGATGAAACCCGAGAAAGGTGAAACACGACTGTCCAAAAGCATCTGAGTCACAGTGCCGGGGAAGAGAGAGGCTGCAGACAAGAGCCAGAGCCCGGCACAGGCCCGGGACCGAGAGAGGAGCAAAACAAATTATACATGTGCATTAACATCCCAGCTGGGGACCTTTCCCAATCAGAACAAGCTGGAGATGGAAGCAGCCTGCCTCTGATAGCAAATCCAATGATGGTTACACAAAGCAGTTCAGTGGGGATGTTACTTTCAGCTATTCTCCCGGTGGATTTTTATTGACTATTTGAACTATTTATTGGACTCCTACAATTTTGACGAAGATTATTGAACATATCCCAAATTCAGTCAAGTCAGTTTAATAAGCAGTTTAAAACAGAATTTTTACTGTTCATTAGCTGTAAATTCATACAACATACTTAGTGACAGCTTAATAAATAGACATGTGTATGGATTAACAGCGATTGTTCATTTTTCACCGTATTTACTTGTGAGAAAATCATCACATTTAAGAGAGATACCAAGAACAATTCTATTATGCTACGACAAATGCACTGCCCCGGTCCCACGGCTTAGAAATATTAAATTTAGTAAAAGTTAGAGCGGTACTGTGCGATTCCTTATTGAGATTTAGGGGAGTTCGCCCGAGACTCTCACCTCGCTAAACAATACTACGCGACATTTAACGCGTCCTGAGTTTGACGGCGCGACGGCCGAAGTCATTTAAATGAATAACTCAGTACCTGTACTGGAATAGAAAAGCAATCGACCACATTGCCTTGTCAAGCCTATTGATGGATCTGTGCTGTATTTCTACCGGTGTGTGTGTGTAGTATTAATAGAAGTATTTATTACTGAAATACTAAATGAATGTAATTATTCATTGATACAGTACTGTGCAAAAACCAAAGTAGATGATATTTAAATGATCTTCATATTGGTGTAAAACTATTATGTTGCGTTAACGTGTGTTAGCTTAACCATTTCGAAACTTATATATATATAAATACATACACACACACACTGTGGATACATGCATGGTCCTCATTGAGATGTTATTTCAGTTGCCCAGTTTGATATATATATATATATATACTGTATATATCAAATGTTTGAGTGTAAACATAAACCAGTAAAAAACTTTTTTTTTAGCTGACCTTTGTACAGACTGGGAAGCGCTTTGCTCTCCCAGACAACCCATGCAGATGTATCCAAGGG
>JAODKN010000111.1:38043-51077 GCA_026774425.1 Petrocephalus zakoni
CCCCCCCCCCCCCCCCCCCCCGCCCCCCCCCCCCCCCCCCCCCCCCCCCCCCGCGCCACCATTTTCTGAGGTACGAACATTGGATCCTCTGGTTTCCTGTCATTGATCAAGAGCCGAGTGTTCGACTGATGGGCCCGAACGTGGAAACCCGATCGCTCAGGAGCAGAGGTGGTGAGGGGGACAGCGAGTGTGTCTGTGTGTTTGGGGGGTAGTATTCCATTAATGCACATTTCAGATCCTCCAAAAGTGCTGCCACGTCGCACTAAATCACTTCCGTACTTTAGCTCTCTGGGTAACAGGTACAAATAACCAAGTATGGTGAACTTCATAGCGTGGACGTCACATGACCTGCATGTAAACCGTGTCGCGTTACATACACACACCCACACGTAATCTGCCGAGATTGTGTCTAAACCCAGCATGGTGGAAACACCAGAAATGTTAAATAAATGGCTACAGTTACACGCCGGCTGACAGCGGGGAGTGTTTCCCATTAATGGCGACTCCTCCCTCCCGCTCGTCTCCCACTCTCCGGCCCGGATTGTTTATTTTCTGCCTCTCGCTGGATCTCACTCCTGGCGTCGATATCCCGTCGCAAAGTAAAATGTCAGATTTATCACTGAACCAGATGTTTGTGAAGTGTCACTCATATCCTGTGGACTGTTTATACATTTACAGGCCCGCTGCCATAACACGGCTTCCTTTCTCTGCTCTCCCTATCGCCGCCTGGGCTCTGAGTGTTACTCTCTCCCCACGTCCCCTGCTTTGCTGCGTGCACGCACGTGTTTGTGTGTGTGGCGGTAGGGCAGTAGCGGTCACAGCGCGTCTCATCTGTTTCCGATCATCCCCGGGCCTCAGTTAGGCACTCGTCTCGTCGGGTCTTGGCTCTAGAGTTTGACCTGATGAATCTGCCATAGGCCACTTTCGCCCAGGTCGCCACGGCAGCGGGGCCGTCGGGTGTAGCCTCAGACCAGACTAATACGAAAGCACAATCAATGATCAGTCGCGAAACATGTTTTTATTGCCTCCCACATTTTTATGTGGTAATATTTTATTTTAATCGGGCTTATATGTCTAGTTCTGGAATCGGAAATACATGGAAATACACAGATATGAGAATGCTGTGATTTCAAAGAGCTAAAATTAGTACCTTCTTTTGGGCATCTTAAAAATTACCCAGGTGTACAATTTCACCCAAGTGTTAAGTAAAAAAAAAAAAAACGTATAATTTTTTCTTTATCCGTCACAAATCTTATATTGACAGGGAATTATTTTTTTTTCTTTTAAGATGCATTAAGTTGCTTCGCCTATATTTATGTAAGATCTCAACGTTACCGGCCAAGTTTTTGCTCGGATCCAGCTCTTCAGATGGATGTGTGTGTATTTACTTTTAATGTTTTAACACTGGCATCCCTCGAAGTAACATCCCGGCCCGGCTGCAGATAAAATCCGCAGCACGACTTCACATCCCTGCTTTTACAGACTGAGCTCCGTTTGACTTGAAGATCATCAAGTTGGGGGAAACTGTGAATCTCCCCAACACCTCCTTCATTCCTTCTCTTCTTCTCTGCCCTTTCAAGACAAGCAGTATAAAAATACCAATTTTCTTATCCAATCCAATCTTATTCATTTGGGTACTAAAAAGCAGTTTCCATCACACTTTCTATGAAGCCCATATGCATAAAGCCTAATAACTGTTCTTATAATTCATTATATC
This sequence comes from Petrocephalus zakoni, assembly GCA_026774425.1. Classification (NCBI taxonomy): domain Eukaryota; kingdom Metazoa; phylum Chordata; class Actinopteri; order Osteoglossiformes; family Mormyridae; genus Petrocephalus; species Petrocephalus zakoni. Next base: position 39,761 of record JAODKN010000111.1, read on the forward strand.
ACATTCATAAAGTATTATAAACACAGCTATAAATATTTATAGAAAGGGGAAACTGTTTCTCATGCATTATGAATGCTCTGCGAAGTTCTCATCTATAATGCACTATAGATGCCTTCATAATGCATTATAATTCCCGGCATAAGCATTAAGGATGCTTTGTACAACATTTTAAAGGCTTCTATAGTATTACAAATGAGAGCATTTCATAAAATGAGAGCATTCATAATGCATAATACATATGACTATAATAGGTTATGCCTCTTTATAAATAATTAGAGCGTGTTTGTAATACTTTATGAATACATTATACTGCAATGAAGGTATGTGTGATGCCGTATACTGACTGCTTTAAGTAAAGTGTTACTGTGGTTTCCTTAAAATGCCACCAACATCGATGGTCTTAGCCATTCCATTGTCACAGTCTTAAGGCAAATGATTAGAATTATTCTGACAATAACATTACCAAGTGCATGTCGTGACCACGGGGTCACGCTACTCAACGCAGTTTCTTGCCTGAAATACACTTACTTTAGACTCCATAACACGTATTTCTTTTCATTTGACTGTTTCATTCCCCCTCTGCTTGAGCAGCACGAATAGAATTCTACAGTATCAACAATACTAATAATCAGAGGCTTTGTGTGCATCTCTACTCACTGCCGTCAGGAGTGTCTGGATGATTTCATGCCATCACACATGTGCATTCCTGCCTCCCGCAATCTTCTCACACGGCAGCTTCAGCCCTCGTAGGAAACATACACCGACACAAAGCACTGCGCTTAGGAGCGCACTTATAATCATTTCCACCATACCCCTTAACAATGACAGGTAATGAGCTTCTGTCTGTTGTGTTGTAAATACTCTTTCCAGGGCCTGGTGTCACCGCGATGGCACTGTATGCCTTGGTGCTGTCTACAGCCCGGAACAGGGCAAGTTTAGATGCCCACCTTTATTACTATAGTGCTTGAGAACATTAACTCTCTCCCCGCAGGAAGTAAAACAAACTGGGGTTATTATAGCCCCAAATCTGCAAACAAAGCTTCTGGGGGGGTTGGAGTGTGATGTGTGCGAGGGGACTGGACCTGGGGTCTCTTCAGCCCCAGGGAGGAAGACTAGGTGACCCCAAGAAAACAAATACCTGGTGGTAGTGGAGGACGACGGCAAACATTGTTTACCAGCTGTGTCCTTTTCAGGGTGCGATTTGGCTAAGCAGACAAAGGGTCCGGGAGGTGTCCGTCGGACTTCCTCACTGCGCGCTCCGGCCCATGTGGCCGCTTGGGTGCTGCCGCCCAAGCACCGGAAAGGAAAGCAGAAGAAAGGGGAATGAGATAGAGTGAATGTTCCGATTGTTATCGGGGCCCCGTGCCCCGGTTTCCTTGGAATGTGTTTCACCTTCCTAACATGCACACTCAGCAGAAGCTCTTTGGAATTACAGTTTACCACAGCTTAATATGACCATAAATATAATAAAAGTTAAATAAATACTGCTTTAACCTCACTAAAAATGTAATTACAACTTAAGGGGAAATAAAAAAACGTATTTTATATAAACAGATTATTTCCAGATTTTATGCCGAGACACTGAAATTGAGTTTACAAGCCGAGGGAATACGACATATTTAAGTGGGAGACATTTTTGAGACGGCAGTGTGGCCTGACAGGGTCCATGCAGGCATCTCCAGGACTTCCAGCAGCCCCAACTCCACTAGCTGCAGTCAGCCGACCTCAAAACCACAGGATCGGCCCCACCACCCCACTTTCCAGCTCATCTGACTTCCTGCGAGTCTGCAGATCATTCACCTCCAATCGCGGGGGCCACCCCCAGTGTCAATCACGCCGTCAGGGGGTAAAAAATATTTTGAGGAGGCTAAATGAACCGTGGGCCAGTATTGCCAAGAAGAGCGTCCGTGCTGCCTGGGGCTCCCTCTCCGAGCCCGCTCCACTGCCCGCAGGGGCCCCATCTTGGGCCTAAAATACTGCTCACTCTGCAAGCCTGTTTGTTTTTGATTTATGGGTGCCAAGCACGTTCATTTACCCATGCTTGTGTGTGTACTGCTGTTCTGCGATAGCTAAACTGGCACTTACAGAGAAGGCAAACACACGCTGCAGCAAAGTAACGCGACCTGCCCGTCACGCGCTGTGAAATGCCTCAAAAACGTATTTCTGCTCCGTTCATACGACTTCATCCTGTTTATGGAATTGACACTGATAATTCACTTAAATCTTACTTAACGCACAAGCAGCAGGGACATTATCGTGCAATTACGGTTGCGATATCACCTGTTTGCAGCACGTCTGTATGCGTTTTTGGTGTTATAATCTGCATTCTTATTTTGTATAAATGTTGGTACTGGCACGGTGCGTTTTGCTTTTTCATTTTCACCTTCTTAAACCACTTCGCGATCGCTCCACCTTTCTTTTGCGAGGATTTGTGGTCTCTGAAAGCAACGGCGCACGGGAAAGGCGGAATAAATTGCCAGGGCAGATAAGCAAATGGGGGATGTCAGGCGAAGCCCAGAGGCCGTAAGGACACCGAATCCCGGCTTGGCCGCTGAGAGCACGGGGGATGCTTCAGTTAAGCCCCCGGCTCTTAAAATAAACACGTGCGGATTTGATGAATGATCAGCGGGGAGATGCGCTCGCGCTCGCTCTGCCCGCATCCCTCTGCAGAAACCCCGGTGACGTCAGCCGGTCACTGCGAGCCCTGTCCGGCAGAGCAACACCGACCATTTTCAATCCAACTTTTTTCCCTTCCCTGTAACTTATTTTAATTTGACGATGAGCCGTTTTTTCCTACCACAAATTCTCTATTTTGCTTTTTAATAAACAGTAAACGAATAAACTAAGAATTGCTTTCATTACTATTAAGGGTAGCATTCTGAACTTAAACTGAAACTGTTAAACATTCTTACAATCAGTTTCCCCAGTAACTGCAATAGTAACCCTGTTTGCAATATGTTATGCTTGAATGATGTTTATAGCTTTGAGGTAATCAGTTACCAATTACAGTATCATTCAAAATTATTGTTTCACACACTGTCTTGACCAGGGTTATAAAATCGACATAAATCAGTGTTACTACTACACAGATCGTTTCCATTGCGAGCAAACGATGTTTAAGTTAAGCCAATAGAGGGGAAACGATTAAAATGTAAGAGAGTTTGAAGTTGCAGCAATTGATACGGGTATCTGTCTGTTATTGGTCGATTGTAAAAGGTGAGAGATGCTCATTCCGTACGATCCTGTTCCCACCTCCCTCCCCATCTCTGGCCCCATGCCCCCCCCACCGTTAGTGCAGTGAGTGGCCCCAGCCGGATTCCTGAAAGTGCAGCCCCAGGCCAGGTTTCTCAGCTGTGCACGTGGAAGACCTGTCATCCCATCATAAACACTTATTAAGAGGTGATTAATATTTTAATAGAGAGAGACCACCATTGTTAAGGGGCACAAACGTCGGTCCAAAATACCTCTGCAGCGAGAGCGAGAGAAGGGGAGAGAGAGAGAGAGAGAGAGGGAGCGGGCGAGTGAGGGAGGTAGCAGCAGGGTCTCATTCATCATCAGAGATTTGGGGACTCGCAGGCCCCTCTTCTCATTTGCCTAAACTTACCCCCCGGGCGAGGGGGGGTGTACAGGGGCAGACCAAAGAATGGTGGTGATCCAATTTTTCTTTGCACGTTTAGCGGCGGCCAGCCCACACAATCAGACAAGCCAGTTTCTGGTTTTTGCACGACGGAAGTCCCGGCTTAAGGCACCGACGACTCTGCGTGAATCCCACGTTTCTAAAGGTGCGGGGAATGCCCCGGGGCTGCGAAGGGGTGGGAAAGCGGAATAACATTTTCATGAGAAGTTATATGAGCACTCGTCATTGTCTTAAAGCTTTTAAGTTTAAGATTTTACTTAACCTGTCAAGTGTATACTTGGTCCAAAAAAACAATGCTTTCAATTACTGATTTCAACAAATTGCAGGATTTACTTTTGGGTTGTGGCCGCAATTTCGGCCGTCCCCACTAAATGTAACATAGGGTTTGTATTGACCGTGTCATTAAGAATTCTGGTTATAAGCTAAAAGCATGTAAAAACTAACTCTGAAAAAGTGCTCGGAACGTCAGCCCAGCTGAGACGTCCTTATCAGTTATTTTTACTTTTTGTTTTACAAGGTTGAGTGTCTGCAGTTTAATTGTCACATTGGAGCACGTCATTTCCCAGGATGACAAAGACACATGGGAATCTGAGCTGCTCGGCTTTAACGGAGGAACGCACAAATCTGCCACTTATTACAACCGATGAGGTGTTGGCTGGTCATATCTAAGCCTTTTAAAGGCAGTGTGATCCTACAGCAGTGTATTATGGGTATAATTTACAGCAGGGAGAACCAACGAGTTCTCAAGGTTTCCCCAATCCCAAGAGCCGCTGCAAAGGTTTGGGCCTTGCCGGGCCAAACGTAAACGTCAGGTCAAATGCATCATTTCACGTTGCGTGCACAAACACAGACTGGCCTAATGTAACCAGGACGGCCATCAGCTGGCCAATCACAGTGACAGAAACAAAATGGTGGACGGCACAACACGACTGAAATGGAACGGTTGATTGGTTCACACTATCCCCTGGCGTGGAAGTTTAATGTAACATCGCGGTTGGTGATATAAACAACGGAGGCCATCTTCGGCCCACTGTAAACCAACGGGACTCGCTGTGTACCTCATTCAACAAAAACAATTTTGATGAATCACGGGACCCCTGACCCCAGCCGCATATGATAATGGAGAGAGGAGCAAGACCTGAATCTGTAATCCTCATAAGCCAAATATGTCCACATCTTTCTCATAATGAAAAGGTCAAGCTGACAAGCAGCTAAAGCTAATGGAGGTTAAGAGATTTATGTATAATACATGATAAGTAATAAACAAAAAAGGAGAACTTTTCAAAAAGTTAACATTAGCTTAAAAAAAATAAAATGTGTTTCATATGTAAAATAACATTTCACAAATTAAATATTACTTTATATCATTTTCAAATATTTAGATTTTAATTTATTATACAAGATAACAGTAAATAAAATTACACATGCAGACCATCTATTTTTTTAATGAATGATAAATTTGTAATCTTTTTCCTACTAACATGTGTTTTCTTTATAATATTAAAATAAGCATTTTTTCTAAAAAAATATTTGAAAAATAGTGTTCAACGACTATTTGTCACGAGAAACATCGAATATTGTTTCTTAATTGAATAAATGAGAATTTCTAACAAAATTAGATTACTTTTAGGATATTATGTCTGGAACATTTCTTCAAATACTTTGGAAGTAAATTGCAAAAAATATTAATTTAACCGTTCCATAATATGTTATGTTTAATATGTATATGACTAATGTAAATACATTTTAAAATGACTAGCGGGACATTTTTGCGTGACTGCTTTCTGAGTATATATTATTATTTTTCAGAAAGTTGCGGTTAGCGTGTTTGTAGTGCGCCGGTACGCATAGCGTGGTATTATACAAACAGGTCAGCTTTTATTTTGAAACTCAAGTCAAAGACTAAACCCTGATTCCCTTGCTATTTTGCGCGAATGCTGCGAGGGCGCGTCCGACGTAAGATTAAACTTTATTCATCTGAAATTAATACCGTAATAAAAAAACTGACTTCTGAAAGGTCAGTGTTGTGAGATAATTTAACAGCAGTATCAATGATAAAACGCACAGAGTATTATGTCCCTTTTGCGTTTCATAAAAGATCATAAAAATGTAAACCGATCTGTTTCTCCATAATTGACCCAGTAGATGTCAAACGCTTTCATAAATAATTTTAACAACAGCTTATTATAAGCACAAATATATAAAGCATATAATTATTGAAAATGTACTATTTACTAAGGCTCATGGCTACATCTGCTATTACTCGTGATTATGACGGGATTTATATGTCTTTACGAGCAGTCTTTGGGAACTACGATCGGCGACGATCTGACACCTTTGTAAGAACACATTTCAGCGGGCTTTCCGAAATTGAATTAACCTTCCGTGGTGTTTATTTTTAATCCCGACCGAAGGCTAATGTACCGCAGTGCTCGTGGGCTTAAAAGGATGGGGGGGGGGGGAGAATTCGGTAAAATATCATCTCGCCCAGAGCAGAAAGGAAAAAGCATTCAGTCATTTTATATAGGCCCTTGAGGGAATGGATGTGTGGGTACATGCAGTGCCGCACACATTTACCTGCCTTAAAAAGCCTTTTTAAGACCTATTTAATCGTATGTATAATGCATTGGCATATTAGAATGTTAAATTTGTTTTACATCCTTATTCAACATACATATTCCTGAATTTCCCCGAATGGATGAATAAAGCACATATCTATCTATCTATCTATACTGTCTTTGTTGTTATTTGATAGGCCTAGATAATTTTAGTAAAGTAGGCTATGTCAGTGCTTATTCGGGCTTGCAGATTGCCAGTTCTAAACGCACTGTCCGTGGGCCAGTGTGTAATCAGCAGTGTTAATTGGTTAATGGTGCGCGCAGTCCAGAAGCCGCCCCTCACCTTTACACATACAGTAATCCGGCTTCACTGGAGCCAAAGGTGCGCTCGTTGCTCTGGTCAGTGTCTAGTGATCGGCGTGCAAACCCGACATGACAGCTCCGCAGCGCTTCCTTACAGATTGAGGGGCAGAGAGCGTAAAATACAGATTTAAGCGCTCCGCTGCTTCGTCTCTCTCTATATATAGAGTAATTTTCGTTGGCAGTTTTATCTGATTAAAACGTTTCACGTTTCAGTTTTTTTTTTTTTTTGGCAGGTGACTTTTGGGTTTGTTTGTTTGCTTGCTTATTGTTGAAAAATCAATTATTTGGCCGGAAATGTCGCCGGGAACATGTTTCATGTAAGGGGCTGACGGCGGCCTAATTGGCTTTAGGTGCGGGCGCTTCCCTGAGCCGCCTGGCAGTCCCCTTCCCACTGGGATTGCACTTCAGGTGCGTTGGTCGGGTTTAATTTTTCACGATTAAGCTTTTACAAACTTTAGCCAGAGAATTTATTTATACAGCGTTTTTATAGAAGCCAGAATTCTGGGCCAGTACACAGGTTGAAATTCAGGTCAGGGTAGAACAGGAGAATATATTTATTCATGTTACAAGCCGCGCTTTGATATGCCGATCGCGGGTAATACGGGGAAAGTACGCAGGCCAGCTTCTGTGGCCGTCTGACGCCGCGTTAAGTTTATAAAAATTAAACCACTTTTCTCAGCAATAACCCTCAAACTATATAGTCTGTTTAATTACACATTCAGTCAATTGTGCCCAATTTAACCAATAAAAAAACGAATCCACGTCTTAATAATAGGGAAAGCTTGACGTGCGTCGGTGCTGGCTGTAGTTTTACGTCTTTGACAGATATCACGCCAAAGACCGTATGATGTGCGAAGACCCCCGAGTGGTCCGTCGGCTCGCATCGTTGACTTAATCGGCAGGAAGGAAGGGAAAATGCACCCTGGCTCTCTTTCAAGGTAAGCACCTGGCTAATGTTATTCAGACCTTGGTGTTGCGTCGACCTTCTGCGGACCATTTAATCAATAGTCTTGGGTCGAGGATCTAAAACGCCTTAAAGGTCCTAGGGGTTGAAATCGTTGGTATGGGGGTCTTTTTTATATGAACGTTTTCCTCGAAGATCTACATATGTGTAATATTTTATTTACACGTTATTTACGTCTCCTGGATTTCCCCACGTCGTCCCTCAGTGAGCTGCTTATGCTGGTCGCAAACATTGCTGTCAATGCAAGTCAGCAATACAGAAAATACGGTGTTAAGTTTCACCTGTCAAGAATGGTAAACGGTCCCCTTTTTGACTTCGGTTTTTTGGGGAATGTCACTTGCTCATTCATCCCCGTCAGCGTTTCCATCAACATTTTTATGGTATTTATTTGGCTTATACGCCGGGAACCGGCAACTTTTGACAAGTTACGAGGGATCATCAGTCTCGTAAGTAAACAAAATCAATCTGGGTCACGTTACGGCAGAATTGAATTTAATAGAAGAAACCAGTTTGTGGAATATTGCCGTGTCCCTGGTCTTAAATGCGAAACTGATTTCGTGTTCAGTCAAACGCACATTTGGATTCTTAGTGAGCACAGTCCACTCATTTTATGAGGAAATCCCTAATCCCACATCGACTCGACACCCTTAACCCCAACCCAGCCCTAACTTTAACCATAAATAACCAAACAAAATCGGAATTTTTACTTTTTGATTAGATTCACAGATTCTTATAAACTTAAGTCTAAAGTAGTGAGGACCAAAAAAAAATGATTAGATTTGATTAGATTTTTTTGATTAAATTCACAGATTCTTATAAACTTAAGTCTAAAGTAGTGAGGACCAAAAAAAAATGACCCCAGATTACAAAAGGTCCTTTGGTCCTCACAAGTGTGACAAAACCTGTACACACACACAAATATAGTTCATAGGTTTAATATTGGCCCCTCTTTAATGGTTATATGCTGCAGTCCGGTGTCTGTCAGATTTATACAATAGCAAATAAAGACCATTTAAATTACTGATTAATGTGTTTTGTGGTGGGAAATGCCGCAATTGTCATATTTGTGCTTATTATATTTTGCTTGCCTGGGTTTGGTTGGTTTGCCAGAAGCAGTTTCTAATGGAGGGCAAGTAGGTGGTACGCCAGTTTGGACCGGACCAAATATCAATTTTTTTTTTATGCACTTTCCGGTTTTGACTGGAAGTCAGGTAACTGAATTTTTCACATAATGGTCATGGTTAATCTACTGCTTACGGCAATTAATATCCAGGGCCCTGTAGTGGGAAGGACACCTATCACTACGGGACACATCATCGCACCCTCTCCACTGTATGGCCATCCATTAGCCAGTTCTCCACAATCTCACACATGGATGGACACTGTATACAGCCCCGCATCACATTTATTCCCTGGAGGGGCACCTATTTTGGCACTTTGTCATGTTTTCTCATGGCTTAGGGATAGGAGTACCAGTAAGGACTCCCAACCCCCGGTCCATGGCCAATATTGCAGTGGCTTGTGGATCACTGGGGGGTTTGCCGGAGGGGTTAGTTAATTTCAGAGAATATATATAATTTATTTATAGACACACACAAACACATGCTGTATATGCAAAAGTATAGGGGCAGACCACTTAGTCGTTGTATTCAGGCATTTCATTAATTTCATTTCATTAATTCAAAAGATATTCAGCTGTATGTAAATGGGGTGGACAGCCCTAACCCTTTTTAGAACTCTAAAGAACTCTAGGCCAGGGGGACTCTGCTGATCTGCGCTCCATTACCTTGGCCTTGCTTAGATGAGGAGAAGTGCCAGCTGGCCTTCATGCTTGTAATGCTCGCACTTTCCAAGTAGTGATGGTAAGTTTGGTTCAATTTACAGAACTTTTATTCTATCGAACTTTTTGTTTAAATCAGGGGTGGCCAATATTATATAGAAAGGGCCTCTGTCTGTCTGTCTGGTTCACTGCAACTCCCTAATTAGATTGCTAATTAGTGGATTGATTGGCTAAAGAGTCGTCAGACCATGGTTTGAACGGCTGATCTTCTGTTATCCCAAAAACCTGCATAAACACCGGCCCTTTGGCCACCTCTGGTTTAGATGAATTGAACATTTGATTCCGAGAACCATTTGGGGGGGGGGGCAGTGTTTACTCCTGCACATTAAATTACTTTTAGGCCTATTGAAACTGCATGATCATTAAAAAAATATTTTTATATTAAAATATTGGTCATCTGCGAGTCTTGTGAATGTGTATATCTATCGCTTTAGGTCTAATTAAAATGTAAAAACAATGACATGAGGAGGCTTTTGCGTTTTAAGTATGGAGGAACAGTCAGTATTGAACAACAGGTTGGCGAGAGAGGCATCCCCTTTAATTTAGCATTTCTGATGTGATGTTTGTCTGTGTTGTTTTGCTTCTCATCTTGTTTTATTATTCTCCTAGTCCCTGACATCCCAAGTATACGAATTCTAGTCAAAGTTTATTTGTATGGCATGACAAGGGTACAAGGACTTATTTGTATAGCACGACAAACAACAAGGAGAATGACATCAGAACGACATGCAGGACGGCACAGTCAGACCACACATCAGGACAACATGCATAACCACGCAGTCGATCGATAAGGAGAACGACTTCATGATGTGTTGACATATTTGGTCGACATGCAACACCTCAGTCAAATGACAAGGAATACCAAACCAAGAGAAGGACACTTTGAAGTTGAACTGACAGACAAATGTTTTGTTATATGTTCATTCGACACGGACAGTGTGCTATTGACATTTTTGGCACAAATGGAACCCCGAACACATGAAGGGTATAGCCACCTGCCGGCTTTGAAACTCCAGCTAGCTGCTCTTCTCATCCAAACAAGGCCAAGGTAATGAAGCACAGATCAGCAAAGTCCCCCTGGCCCATAGTGGTTTAGAAAAAGCTTTAGGGCTGCCCACCCTATTTGCATAAAGATGAATAAAATAATTTTTGGAATAAAAGAAGAGAATTTTTTTTCGCAATTAAAAAATCTTTGGAATATAAAAATCCATTTTTATTTATGATTGTCCTTTTTTGTCCTCCATAAAGTAAAAATGTACAATTTAGTAATTGCACATTTAATAATTGCAGGAACATGGCCACGAAGTGGCAGGCTACATAAAGTAACTATGCGGGGTCACCAAGGCGCATAGTGTGTTAGTCACGAACGCTCTGTTGACTCAGTAACTACTAACAGCGGTGTTCAAAACTTCCTCTGGCAACTCTGTTTTTTCCAGGGTTGGATTAGGCCCCTCGGTTCCTGTGAAGGGAACCCTTTATAGGCTCTTTCACATTGCAGGAACTGTTTTCTGAAACCAAGAACTTTTGTCGTGTTCACATCGTAGGAACTAGTTCGACTAGTTCCTCGGAGGCTGTTCCAGAACGCCTTAAAGGTTCAAAATTAGACTTGATGCGCATCTTGATGGACGGCCGGCACATGTGACGGAACAGAGATGTAGCGGAGACGCAACGCACCGGAAATGGTGAAAACTGATGTATTGACTTTGTTGGCTTTTAGCTGCGGCTGCCGTGGTGGAGACGCACCGCAACGCACACGCGTCCAGTGTAAAACAGGGGTAACCCTTTCACAACCTTATCCATCTGACAATCTAGCGATACTTGAAAGAAAAACTATTGCTGGCTCCTCACAAATGATAACACACACAAAAAGTTGTCCAGCGGGAGGGGATGCCTTGCATGACACTAAAATTGGTTTTCATGCCACTGCAGGCATACCTGGCATTGTATGTGCAGTG
>JAODKN010000111.1:68582-90876 GCA_026774425.1 Petrocephalus zakoni
CTTTTGGCCCCACCCCCCCCCCCCTCCCGGGCCCCCCCCCCACCGGGGCACCCCGGGCCCCCCCCTGGGCCCCCCGGGCCCCCCCCCCCCCCCCCCCCCAGCCTTTTTCACGCCGGTCACCAAAGCAGTCGGAAAGTTTTAGTTAATGCCTTGCCTATTGGAATTGGGCACTGGTTAAGTATTTACAGCGCCCTTATTTACAATATAATTACTAGGCCTACCTTTTTACTTTTATTTATGTATTTTATTTATTTGTTTGTTTATTTATTTGCTTATTTATTTATTCATTCATTTTTTTTTTCGGGGGGCATTATACAACTTTTACAATTGGTTCCCAAAACGAATTTAATTTCTGTGGCCCTTATCACTAAATAAATGCAATTACTTTCCCGAGTGAATTAACCCATGTGACGTGGACAGCTGGCGTGCTATTTAGGCTACATAAACGCGGCTAATCTATTATGATTAATACATTTACGCCGCGTTAATTCTGTCATTTTATTGAAAGTAGAACGGAGGCACATAAATATTTCGGCTGCTCTAAATCCCTGCATGTTTTGTTAGCTATGGATTGCTTACAGGAAGTGCATTAAAGAATTACTTTGGCGGATGTCTAAACGAGTTTTCGTTTGATTGGTCTAATTCGTCGTTTAACCGAGTTTATCGGATTGTCGGATAGCTAATTAGATTGATAACTTTTCATATGCCGGAGAAGACCTGCATTTTATTTTTAAAGCAGAAAGATTATCATCCTAATTTATATAAATGTAGATGTATGGATTGTTGTTAATAATTTCTATTTGTCAATTGATCCTAGGCAACACTAGCCATTTTGTGGCATTATGGTCTAATATTCTTTCAGTTCTTTGCTTTTAAATTTTGCCCAAGATCAAAATACCACCCCAGGGCCCAACCTTTGAACTATTATAAATTCATTGCATTAAAGTAAATACTGTCTGAAATATTACATTCGTCTGGGTTATTTTCGTTGAACGACATTGAATTATAACCGCAATAACTATAGTATTGACTGAAATGTTCCTCGTTAACCGTGATCTTTGTTACTCGCCCCCTTACTTCATTCCGAATGCATCACGGCTGCGACGTGTAATACTGACGTTTCGGACGGTGACCTTCGCTAACCGAAAGTATATGGGGTAAATATGGACCTGTCGTGATAAATATGCATGCATTAACAGTCTAGTGTTTCTAATTGTAGTAACTTTCTGTACTTAACTGAAATTAACAAGTCGCTGTTGTCGAGCTGACTTTTCAGGGTGTTTGGTGTCATTTTAAACCGGAATTTTGGTTTTATTACCTCATTATACCATTCTCACAGTCTTCATTTGTTATTTACACTTTTTGCAGGCGAGCTGTAAGGTAACGGTTTCTTTACACTATGGCTTCTAGTATCCAGTTTTCTTTACGTGCCATTGAAGGAATTACCCGGGTAATAGACTCTTGCGTTTATTTTACAAAACAAAATCACCACAAAGTAGCACACGTGTGCAATTTTGTAATTATGGTCCATGTTGCCTCCTTTCCTTGCCACGTCGTCATGTATTCTTTTGACAAGACGCAGATATGCACAATATCACGCTCAATCTATCTCTTGGGACATGGGTGTTACCCAGTCGCAACCATAACAATAAACCATAAGTAGTGAAGAAACATACGTTTGAATTCCGCTCATGACAAATACGATGTAGGAAATCGTATATTAAATTACTTAAGAATAGATCAATTCATTTATTTATCATCGTTAGTGTAGCCTACTCACTAGGCTGTCATATATCGTGTTGCTCTTTCAGCCGCTGGGGGTCAAGATTTGGTGCATTTTTGATAAGCCAGCCTTGGCCCAGGCAGAAATATTCAAGCGCAAGAATGGAGAATTGTGTTGTATCCGCCGAGAATGAGTAAATTTGATTCTTAATCATTGTAATGTATGCGTAACCGAGCGGTTGTTTACCGTAAAATGTTTCTGTTCAGTATCTATCTGTTTTTATATCCCAGTTTCTCTTTTCAACATTAAAAGCCAATAAAAAGAATAACATGTTTACTTGTAATAAGAGGTTAAGTTTCATTTTGCCGCATTGATTATGGTATGTACAACCAGAGAATTAATTGGCTGCATATTCACTTGTTTCCATTTTGAGGTGATGCTTAGTTCGGGGAACTAGAGAACGCAGTAATTTAATGGACACATAGAGCAGTCAATTTTCTTTCAGCAATCACGGGAACGGACGCTCTGTTTATCCGGGCGTATTTCCCCAGATCAGACCCATCTTCGGAGTACAGGCCCACCGAGAGCCCCCTTCTGCCTCCACCACGCGCTCCCCGAAACATCTTGCAGTAATCAGTCCAATTAGTGGAGGTCGCGGCAGCGAGCTCTCTGGTAAGCGGCGGGAGGTTGTGAAAATAGCGGCCAGCTATTAGAGGCAATGCGATCCCCATTCATCAGTATTGTAATAATCATCGCTCGGGAGAGCCACGCGGGCCTGGCGAGGCTCTGATCAGAATGATCAGTGGAAACCAGAGGTTTACAAACATTGTCAGAGCAGACCTGGTATCCTGATTCGCCCCGTCACTGCCGAGGTCTTCCCGTCTTTTGAGACAGATTGAGTCTGATTGCTGTGCTGTGTTGTGACTCTCCCAGCTTACGCACCGCGACCGCTAGCGTGGTCGCCGTTGATTAGGAATTTATCAATAAAACATAATAAAAGTATGTATGCACGGGTATTACTAAATACGTGTGTTTATAAATTGTGGGGTTTCATTCATCAGATACCATGCAATGCTTATCGTGCAAAACAAAAATTATAGGTTGCCTATTTATCGTTTTGATCTTCAGGCGTTCTTCAGTAACATTGGCAATGCAAATAATTATTGTGTTATAGCTGCAGACTAAATCATGTTAAGGCTGCATACCTTAAAACAGCTATTGTAAATAGTAAGTCCTAGAATCAGACTGGAAGGATTTTAAAAACGGTAACCTTTAAGACTTGGTCTACAAAAACCCACGAAGAGCGTGTATGTGTAGGCTATACAAGATAAAATCTAATGAAGAGCTTATTAATAAGTCCCCAATAGGACATTGTTAGTGGCTCAGAAATATTTATCATCCACATTTTAGGAGCCATGTGTGTGTTCAAAAAACACCATTTGCTGTTTCTTTAAGATTGCAGAGGCAGATAAGCGAATTTAAAAGCCGCCCCTAAGTGATCAGTCTGTCAAACAGTTTCCAAGAGCTCATTCTTAAACCGTGTGCTTATTGCTTTTACGCTTCCACAAATTGAGCGGCTCCATAAACCGATCAAGTGGAGACATTCAACAACGAATATCATAAACCGTATATAATAATTAATAACCTGGCTTGAATAAATTATAATAATTCATTTCAGAGTAGCTAAATTTAATAAACGCCTAAACATTTTAAAGTCCGTAATTCATTAAGATTAATATCACGAAGTAATAATTTTTTCATATATTCGCGGAAGTTTATGAGATTAAATTGAATAATTGTTTTCTATGAATATCAATTTCTCCTGCTTGGTCCCCTAGCGATTAGCGCGAGACAAGATAATACCCGAGTACCGTTCTGTGCACCTCGCTTAAGGCGAAACCCGAGTCTTTTTTATTAAATTGTAAACACCCGTTTTCTCTCCTATTGATATCACGACATAGGCACGGATTAGGGTCCCCTTACAGGATTATTTGTTTAATTGACAGAATGGAACCCGGACATTGCGTTGCAGCCATGGCTGGGGGAAAAAGTTTTATTTACTTTCCAGCTTATTTGAAATACAAACATTTAAATAAAACAATAGTTTTGAAATTTAATACCGCCGTGTATTTGGACCTTAGTTTAACTGTAGCAACGTTTGAATATTGTTTTAAGAATTTATGCAATGTAGGCTATAATGTATAAAAATGTATTACGCTAGTACTGACAAGTTAAATGACGTTACTCCAAATTTTACAATTATGTATAATATACGTAGTTTATATAATTATGCAGAACTCACAACATTATACGCAATCTTGACCGTTCGAAAAGAAGTTTAAATGTGCAATTGAACCTGATACAATTTTGTGTATTAAAAGAAGTGCTGGGGTCAAAGTGAACAATCTGTAGAGATTAGAAATTCATCGTTTCTCAGCTAAAATTTATCTTTCAGAATCGGCCTACGGAACTTGATGTTTTTGTTATTCTTTTCTTGGGAGGTATTTGGTCGTGAAGGTCGTTATTTTATACAAGCTAAAGTCAATAGCAATAAAATTTTAAGTAGTCGTTGATCCTAATTATATTAATGGTCTTCCCTTATACAGGACGGGTCTAAGTGGGGGGTGTATATATTGGGGGGGAAGCGTGACGGCTAGTATCCGGGATATTACCGTAGTCGGTTGGAAATAGATGCATGTAAACAGAAGTGTTTTTGAGGGAGCGACTGATTGACTGTAGGCAGTGAGTACCGAAGACGCGTGCTGAAGGTCGTGCGTCTCCCTAGGGCGATAGGCAATGGAGCGGCTGTCTCCTGATCCCCGGCGACGGGTTACAGAAGCTCGTCTACAATCAACGTAGTCTGGCTAATATACGGAAATCAGTCAAAATGTAGAATTAAATCTCCGGCCATACTGCATCGCTTTGTCTATAACGGTGCTACGGAATGCGGTGCTGTTGACAGTGGCATCATTTATTAAGGGTTACAGACTTCGTTCATGTTTGTAAGAGTGGGAGAATGTGGGACATATTTTCATTTTAATAAGATATCTGCGGTGGGATATTTACAGTCAAAAGTTCCCTGATAACTGCGGCGAGAAAGTCAGTGTAGCAAATGGACCATAAATGACATTCGGGGAAGTGTTTCAGCAAAGTTTCATAAAGCATAAACCGCTCGCCCAACATGACAATTCCGCAGTAACCAAAAAAACGCGCAGGCTATTAAACACACATAGATTCCAAAACAACGAAGTTAAACATCACCGATAATACTGCCCACCGTTTTGCTTCAGAAATTTTAATTCGACTAAACCAAGTACATATGCCAAATATCAATTGTGAATAACGTTGCCTTACCAGGATCACAAGTAAAAGTGAGATTTCAGGTGAGAATGGATGAAATTGCCGGTGCCCCCACGCGTTCGTCCGCCTGGATGTCAGCGGTCAGCTTTGACAACGCCGATCCCCGCTTCGCCTTCCTTTCTAAAGCGAGCTTATGCGGTACTTCACAACTTCAGTCTTCCGACTGCTTTCGAGGCTCCGTCTTTTCCTGCACATGCTTTGAAATAATCCACGGGAAAAGGGGAATAAGGTTACCGTTCGGGCTATCAGTGCGCGCATTCAGGCATGCATTTATTCATTGATAAGCACCGTGCCCGTTTTTAATGCCTGTACAAGTTAGTCACACGGTTTTATGTCCTGATTGTAATGCGACGTGTTAATGACCACACTTTCAGCACCCTGGATAATCATATGGTGTAAATCTCACTTTAATGTTAAGTGTAAACTGGTAATGAAGAACGGGAGACCGCACAATTAAGCCTGGACCGTGTAAGCTGTGAACTGGGAACGCAGATGTTTAATTTATACATTACGGTTTGCCCGAATAAATGCGCAGTAGTAATAAAGTAATAAATGCATTCGTGAAAACTGTATTTTTAAAGTGAATATAGACGTTTGTCGCTGTTGAATGGTAGGTAGGTGGGGTATCATTGGGAGTTAGAGGAGACTGGGCGCCGTGTTCGAACGCGCAGACCCGGCCGGAACACTGAGCACTGCCGCCATCCTCCACACGGCAGATAGATCGCAGCAAAGCAGCTCGGCGCTGTTTGGCTGCTCCGAATGTCCGTCAAAGCCAAGGGGGGAAAATCTATAATAGAAGGGTAAAAATCTAAGTAATATTTCAATCGGTAGGCGGGCTGCAAATGGAGGGAACAATCTGTCAGCGGGGCCAGGGAGCCACCTCAAAGCATATCGGGTTACTTTGAATGACAGCGTAACCATGGCAAATAATTTGACTAAAACTATTGTCTTATCCTCACCATCCCCGGGTCAGATAACCAACCAATCACAGTTCACATAATCTCCTTTCTTGCCAGCTTAGAATAATATTATTAAAACACGCGAACGAGTCTACTTTTTAAGAGTACGTTATGTCGAAACGGCATAGAAAAGGTGCTGATCGACTCTGGAGGGAGTAAAAAGCGGGTTTCGCTGCCGCTTCGCTGGATTGCCATATGCGCAGTATATTACTGAACGGGGGCTAAGCAAACGTTCTTTTTGCACTCAGACTGGATTTTATCTCTGCAATTTTGAGACACCGCTCATGCTCGGAGGGACTTACAGTGTCCGGGATTGTTTCATGCCTTAGTTCACACGAAAAGAGAGAGGGAATTTTAATCCGTGCTTTATTGACTAGAAAACCATGTCTATGCTTCCAACATTTGGTTTTACGCAGGAGCAAGTTGCGTGCGTCTGCGAGGTTCTCCAACAAGGGGGCAACATTGAACGTCTCGGTCGCTTTTTGTGGTCTTTACCTGCCTGCGAGCACCTCCACAAGAACGAGAGCGTCCTCAAAGCCAAGGCGGTGGTGGCTTTCCACAGGGGCAATTTTCGAGAACTGTATAAAATCCTGGAGAGCCACCAGTTTTCCCCGCACAATCACCCCAAGCTGCAGCAGCTGTGGCTGAAAGCGCACTACATCGAAGCGGAGAAGCTGAGGGGACGCCCTCTCGGGGCTGTGGGAAAGTACCGTGTCCGCAGAAAGTTCCCCCTGCCCCGGTCGATCTGGGACGGCGAAGAGACAAGTTACTGCTTTAAGGAGAAGAGCCGGAGCGTTCTGAGGGAGTGGTATACCCACAACCCGTACCCTTCCCCGCGAGAGAAGAGGGAGCTGGCCGAGGCCACGGGACTGACGACCACCCAGGTCAGCAACTGGTTCAAAAACAGACGGCAAAGGGACCGCGCGGCGGAGGCGAAGGAAAGGTACGAGTAAGTGACCGTCCGCGACAGCGCTCCCACCCTGTCCTCTTTTTATGCTACAATTTTGTTTCAGTCAGTATGTTTTTTTTAAGTGTTGCTGGGAAACGGAAAATGTTTTCCAGAATCTTGGAGCAAGACGCAAAAGTGGAAAAAGGAATACGACCCAGTTTCCCTGTAAAATGTATTCTGCCACATACGTTCTATAGCTAACCGGAATGGTTTGGCTGTGCAGAGCAGTACGTGTGAATAGTACGGATTTGGTCCGTGCCCCGTGGTTAGATACTGTAAAGGGGAAAAACGCGCATTGCCTTTTGCTTTAGGCTAACTGCAACCAATTTGTTAAATACGTGTTTCAATCATGCGATATACAGAGGGAATAAATCACCACCATTGTTAATTTGTACAGTTTAGTGGAAATTGCGGTGTTTTCAAGTCAAGAACTTTTCGTAGTAATTATAAACAGCCCTTGTTTCTGTAGTCGTGCTGATTGTTTGTGTACCTGTGCAGAGACACAAAGAAACGATCCTATTGATATTGTCTGATGAATCATTTCGAAGCTTCGGAGTAGCGTTTAGTTGGTTGTACATGTTAGATTTAAAAGGCAGACCGCTCCCCTGTCAGGTGTTCACCCGGGAGGGCGTCCTGTTTCACCAGGCAGCGGCTAATTCGGGCAGAAAGGACGGCGGTAAATCATTGCGTTTCAACTTTAAGACCCTGAGTCACTACAGTTTATACTTACTAAAATACGCGCACGCATTTAGACGCGATCGCTGTGGCCGTTTGGGATTTTCCATTTCAACGAGCTAAGGTTTGGTGTTCGGCCTTTTATTTTAGCAGGATATTTAAATTAGAACAGTTATTCGAAAACGGTACGTTTTTAGGCCGTGATCCTTACCGGTTGTAGTATTTAATAAGAGTAACGCACTTCATTGTATACTTGTTCAGTTTCACATAGGTACAGTTAAATAGAGCAAAAGTAGGCCTGCAGGCCGCTTATAATTTTTTATGCAAGTAATTTTAAAGTAATGTTGTTTCGAGGCTATTTGATTTCTAATATCAATGACGTGTCTACAACATACGAACTTAAGAAAATCAGTGCAATAATCACTAACGGCCTTTTGTCCAAACTCCCGTTTTTAATTCGTCTTGGCCTTCTTTAAAAAAAATATCAAAGCTGTGTACAGTTTTTTTCGTTTGCAGACCTATTATGGTGATGTAGTACATAATCCGAATTAAATATAGAGACACTGTTTTCTGGGAAACTGTGCAATAGTTATATTTGGCAATGCAGTTTGGGTTAGACCCGGTCAAAAAGTCTTAAGGGGTCATTGAACGTAGCACTTCGTAAGGCATACTTTTAAAATGGGGTAAATAAATGAAATGTTTAGAAAATTATAGCGTGCACCAAACGATACGCCGAAAATAAACTGGCTTATTTACCAAAGGTGCGTCTACCGTATTTACCTACGTTTTGCAATTAAGTCCTCATTTTGTGTGTTCAAAGTGTGTAGCGCATAATGTAACATGCTTATGTATTAACTGACGTGCGTAAAATGACGAGGTTTACACATTTCGTATTGGTATAATTTACTCTGAAAATGCAGCAAGTGGATTGTGATGTTAATTTATGATAACAGGGCAGTTTGGCATTATGAACTTAATCTGCACACGACGTGTGTTTGTCGGGGGAAGGGAATTTGGGTCTATGCCTTCCTTTAAATCTACTTCTCTCTTTCGCAGGGAGAACAACGAGAATTCGAACACTAACAGCCATAACCCATTGACTTCTTCCATGAATGGAAATAAAACAATCTTGGGGAGTTCTGACGACGACAAAACGCCCTCTGGGACGCCGGATCACACCTCGTCGAGCCCGGCTTTGCTCCTGACTTCCAACTCGGGGCTTCCGCCGCTACACGGCCTCGCGCCCCCGCCCGGTCCCAGCGCCATCCCCGTGCCCAGTACGGACACCGTACATCACCATCACTCTTTGCACGACACTATACTGAACCCTATGTCGTCCAACCTGGTCGACCTCGGCTCTTAAACGCAGGGACTGCTTTTGAAAGACATTAACGAGAGCATGGACGATCGATTGAAACAGACGCCTGAAGCGATGTTCGAAAAGTAAACGGACAGAATCCTTAGAGGATATTTTATCCACACGGGGGAGGTGAAATGGTAGGCGCTTAAAGGTATTTTATTAGAATGTAATAACAGGTTATTTCGAAGAAAACAAGAACGTCTTAATTCTTATCATCATCATCATCACCATCAACATAATTATTGTTTTAGAGGACAGTTACAGCGGATCCGTCTGAGTCGGGAATACCCCAAGTCCTTTCACATGCCGACACCCTGCTGCTCTTCAAACACGTCATGTTCGGTTTTATTTTTATGGGGTATCATATTAGATATGTTGTTAAGGGGAGCAGTCTTTCAAACAAAAATATAATCTCTTTTTATTTGTATCTTATTTTGGAAAGCGACTGCATGTAAACTTGCGAATAATAAAATATTAAAATCGATCCCGCCATAGTTTCATATACCCTTTACAATAAAATTTAAGTATTGAATATATTAAAGATATAAGGTGTCTGATTCATCTCATATGTTTTTGTTTAATTGTGTTTCATAATATAACATCTCGTAAAAAAACGTCTGCGAAGGTAGATCTGCGATAGATGAGAATGTGGACCGCATGTAAAAGCCATAACATGTTCGGTGAGGAACATTAACTTAAATCTAAGAAGAAAGCTGCATAACACATACGTCTTGCATGATGGCAATCGTGATTAGGCCCCGAATAACAGAATTTGGCAAGCTGGGTAAATTGCGTACAGTAATTTAACCCTTAGGCCTGGCTTACTGCTATTTATGCGAAAGCCTCTGAAGTTTTGTAGACATTTAATTACTTCAACCTCGCCAGCATTTTTCCTCGTGTTTCCGAGCAGTTTATTTCCACATTGCTGAAGGTTATCAGGAATATACACGTTGTTCCGCAATAACAGCTCGCAGTGCTTGTTATAGTTTTAAAAGTTGCTCAAAGCCCCAATTCAACGTAAGTACGTTTTAAATGTGTATTTTTCCCTTTGTGCGAAGTCATCGCAGACTTTTGTGGTATGTCTGTCTCTGGCTTTTTTCTGAAGGATCCATTTATAACCGTGTGATACTCACTTAAACTGTATTTGCTAGTAGGAGCTAGGGTAGGCTGCTTTATATTTGCATAAATTGCGGTTGGTAGCTGTAGAATAGCCCTGTCCCTCATGATCTCCCCGTCGTAGGCTGTATAGAGACGTACACGGTGCCATTTTCGTGGTTGTTTTCAGTTTACAGCGTTTTCTCTGGGACCCGAGTCCGCGCTACTCCTAGACACGTCCACGGTGAAGCACAGGGAGCGAACTATACAGATACATATCGCAAGTTGTTAAAATATTCGGAAACCAAAGACATGCAGTTTTCCCTACTGACCGTAAAGAACGGGAGACATTGTCCAGTATACAAGTACTATCAGTTAGGGATTGAATAGACTTTTCAGTAGGTTGCCACTGGAGTGTAGATAACCTGAGTTAAATTGCATATGCTGGGTCGGAGGCCATTAAAGACGTACGGCTTTGCTGATGCAAACACGAGTATACCCGGTGTCCTGATTTAACACGATTTAAGTGTCGGCCGGTAATAATTTGTATTAATGATTTGCGTTCTCTGATCAGCCTTGCACGTGTTCTAAAATACGAAACTCAGGCGCATAATCTTATTTGTATGGCCGTTAATGCAGGTTAGTATTGGTGCTGCCAGTTTTTAAAATGTATTTTTAAACGTACGTCTTTTACAGAAGGTAATACAAAACGGTGCAATATTCAGTGCTGCGTTTTAATAAAGTTCAAAATAGCCTATAGGCTACTCTGCGCACGAATCACTTTGGCGTCAGTTAAGTTGGCAGTCGTCTGACATTTTTTTAAATGCCGATTGTCTCCGCAGTTGGACGTTAAACATTTTCCTACAAAAGTAAAAAATAGCCAGCGTACCCAATACATATAAATGCAGATGTTTTGGGGAATATGAAAGTCAGTGCCATTCCAAGAAAAACGAAAAAACTTTATGAATAAGAGAGAATACGCCGCTGGTAAGTGTTAATAGGCCTGCTGGATCTGCCTCGGAGGGGCTGGCCGAGGGTAAGCGCGGTGCCCTACGGACTCCAGCCGTCGTGTTGAAAGAGCTCTCTGCTTAACCGGCTTATCTGCTCCCCGCCAAGGCTGCTGCCCCAGTCACTTCGGATCATCTGCTGTACTTGACGAGGGAGAGGCTACCGTCCCCCATTTACTGCCTTGTTTTCCTCCTCGCGTGTTTACATATATTTTCCAACTGATCCGGGAGCATTTAACATGTATTGTTATGTCAACTTAAATTGTTGTATGTGTTAGTGCTGTAGTCCTGTCGATTTGATGTCTCGGAAAAATACCAGTTTTACTCAAATGAATTGACACTGGGTCTTCCGCTAAGGATGTTTGGGTTTTTATAGGACTTGTTACAGTGTAATAAGACAATCAGTTTAGGGTGGTGGGGTAGCAAAGCCTTTTAAGACATGAAGCTATTTTTTTATTTGATCGAAAAACGATATGTTTAAACGTCAAATTATATAAAGCAATCTGTTGTAATAATTTAACTGCCCCCATAGGAATGTTGGTTATATCAGATACCAATATAATTTTTTTCAGTTTTTTTGCATTACTTTCGAATTTTGCCAAGGATAATGCGCTTTTATTCGGCTTTACTTTATGAACAATGTTTGTTCTTTCATTGGTCCCACCCTCTAAGATGTCATGCATTTTTTGCGTATCTCTAAAGCAAACAGGGCACTAATTACACTCTTTGGTCAGAGGACAGAAAACAGTATCGGAGTGTACCCTGGAAACCTACGGAAGCTGTGACGAAACTTGCGCCTGATTGAAATACGCGTGACTCTTTCCTCCAGACAAGGTGAAACTCTGTTCGAGCCACCGTGGCCTGAGTTCTGAGGGGGCGGAGAGTTATTATATTCCTGATTATAGGATGCTTCATGGCACTCTGGGCCTGTAATACAACACACAACGCTGGCTGTATTTTTCTGTTCTTTGTTGTTGCAATAAATATACTGAGGTGCCTTGCAGAAACGAAGAAGCGTGAAACGACGTAAAACTAAAATGACAGAATGAAATGTGGACACCAAGCAAAACTTGATTTATAACACCCGAACTAATTTATCCAACTCCTCGTGCCTTTACCCTCCTCGCTTTACTCCTCGTCTTCGCTGCGTCGCATTCAGTGGACTTGGTCTGTCCACTTATTGCTTATAAATAGTAGGGCTGCGTACCGCATGCCTGCATATAAAAACCAGGTGGAGGCAGGATGCGTCTTATAGCTAAGAGAGACTGAACTGGCTATAACCAAAAATGTGATCGTCGCCATCAGCGTCGCATTCAGGTGCGACTTAAATTAGACACGAGTCAAAAGTCCGTTTGTAATTTTGAGGGTTCCATAAAATTAAAGCAATGGAATGTTTAATGTATAAAGTATTACTGTCTAGTTAATAACAAGTATTACTATAGACGGTAATGTACTATAAAATACGGAAATCAATAAAATCCCATAAGACATTGAAAGAAATGAATCCAGAGGAAGACAGGTACCTTGCATATACGCCAAGTGCCCCGCATATGTGTCTTTAGCTCTTTTCCTTCGTACATCCATGTTTTATCATATTCCACCTTTTCATTTAATTGTTTTTACATTGCGCCAAATATGTGCTCTGTAGGGGTAACATGATTGCGCATCTTTATTGATTTATATTTCAGAATAGTTAAAATAACTAATGATCATCCAACGGAAGTTTAAATTTGTTAGTCAAATAAAATTCAGCAGCAGACTGCAGCCGACGGATCGGCCCAGGGCGCCGGAAGCCGCGACATGAATCGAGCTGTTAGTGTCACTTTAATTTTGTATTCCGAACACTTAGGCATGATATAACACGTATTAGTTAAAATAATAAGCGGTCTTGGTTATTGTACTTTTGAACTTGTAAACTTTTGTTTAAATCTAGATTGTACATGTTCACGAAAAAATATCTAGTTTCCGTGAGCGTTTCATTAAGAGTACAACCTAGAGCACCCAACATTAAGTTAAAGGGAATTATATGTATCTACCTACGGTTTATTTTGACAATAATTCAAATGTGTCTCTATAAAGTAAATGTCTGATGGAACTTAGGAATACATCTAATTGAGATTTATTCATCGGAATGCATAATTCGAAATACATAGGCTACCCATCAAATAAAACCTGCAGTTTTAGAGAAACGCGTCTCTACGGGGCATAATGTTTTAATGTTTATAAACACCGTAGGGCTATTGATTACCCAGCTTGTGTCATTTAAGCGTTTTGTTTTTCTGCCTGGTCCCTGAATATGTTTATTTTTGGTAATTTCAGGTTGTATTAAAACCACGGAGTGTTTAAGATGACAAGTGAACCGTTTCTTTAATATAAAAAAATACCCCCGAAATAAATAAAATTTCGTAATGTTGGTTTCTTTTGGGATCCGAGTGACCCGTGGTGGTAAAAGCGGAGGAAAGGCTCCATAGCCGAAGCGGCGACGTCTCCTCTCCGCGTATACATCTGGCCGCCCTCCTGTAAGCTTCTCGTGTGTCCCAATTTTTGTCAAATAGCTCAAGAAAATAACCTTCAATTTCAATAAATCCGAACTACTAAGTATTGGATGCGATGCGTCGTAGTTTTGGTAAACTGGTTATGCAACTGATTTATGTGGTTTCGAGTTTAATTATATTTTCTAATTTAAAGCTGATGGTTGACTTAACTGGACGAGGGGAATCCTAGCGAGACGTCCAGGCCATGTCTCCCCTTAATTTGTCTTGCCTGTCGTTTAATAGTTCTTTCTAGTTTGTCTAGCCGATACCAATTACACACACCTTTGGGGTGGGGGGGGGGTCATAGATTCCCAAATATATGCGTATTTCCACAATAAAAAAAAACCCAACCAAGTGCGTTTTTCTTTCAACGGAATATAAATTAGAATTTCCCTGCCAGCCGTTAATTGACTCTTCTCAGCACGATAAAATGGACCGTGTTTCAGGAGTAAATCTTGGGTCAGAGGGTAACGGCTGTACGCGACGTTACTAAAAGCGCAGGGCTGTCGCCTCCAGCACTCCGGGATAAATAATGTTCGCGTTTCCGTATTTATACCGCAGTCCGCGTTTAGGCGGCCTTATTTGGTCTGTCAGGTAAACATGTCTCTTTGTAAATTGTCACTGCTTTTGGTAGTAATGGCCTAAAGCAACTGTTGCATTTCCCCCCCTAAACTTTCAAATAATTATAAGTGATTTTCTTAATCTCCGGTAATTGTCCCACTGTCAGTTTGTCAGTTTTCCCTTGTACAAGAGTTTAATATAAAGTATTTTTTTCCAGTGGGGTACATTTTAACAAGCGAGCGCTCTTAAACCATGCTGTATTTAAAATACTCCCCGTTGCCCAGCGGGACGTGCCTGTTTGTGCAGATGGACAGTCATACGTCACTGTCCCGAAAATAGACCCCCCCCTTCCCCAACTACCATCACAGAGCTACGGCGCAACCAGAAACTAATTTGGCTCTACGCGTACATTTATTAAATTAGACGGTGTCTGAAATGGCCTCGCCTGGTATATCGTTTAGGAATTTACGGCTTATAAAATAAGATATACACACACACATGCACCAAAGGGCATAATGTTAACGCCAAGGGGGTGTCTCGAAGCACGGGAAAAGTTACAGAGGCAGGTTTTCCCCTTTGCAAGCGGCTTTGGACGTTTTATTTGACTAAAGTGTAATTTAATTTAATCTTTCTAACAACCTGACTTCTTTTCTCAGTTTATGAAACAAACAAAATGCACCATATATCAGACACCCGCTGGTTCACGTAGAAGACGAAGCTGACCCGCAGATGTCTTTAGGTTACCGTATGTAGGCGTGTCCAGGTGTACTTGTCGCATAAAACTATAATTTCCAAGCGTTGTCCTCTTGTCTTGTTAAGAGGTAAACATGAGCGACTTGTCAGATTCTGCCTTGGTTTTACTGCACGCTTGCTTTCGGGCCTCTTGCGTTTTCCGTCTCCCTGACTTTAACTGAACATGATCATTTTTTACAATATATAATATAATATCCAAGTGTGTACTCCCACAATTCCTTTTGATTAAGTTCGTAATGCGATCATTGCATAATGACCAAACATTTTCCTGCAACAGAATTTATTAGTCAATTTAAAGTACTTGACTGCACAGTTTAGAATCAAAAATGCTCCTATTATAAAATGCGTAATTGATTCAATGTTTAGAAATCCATTTTAAGAGCTGTTATAGATTTTTATCATGAATTTGTGATCTTTAACCGATATCAGAGAACAAGCCTGGGCTGTTTAGTCTCCCAAGAATTCGGAACGTCATGAATCCGTCACAAAGCTTGCAGAGTTGATGGAGAGTATGATGTAGGGAACTTTTTGTGACCTTCCGGGTGACTCTCGGCAGTTTTCCAAAAGGGCTGGGTGCAGAAATAATCGTCAGCATATAAGCAGCTCCAGCACCGACCCGGTGGGTCTCATTTTCCCCCGGCCTTTGCGCCGCCGCGCGTGGGATATTCCGCGCGACCGCGCGCGCTTCGCCCTCTGACTCCGTATCATTTGACCCTAACTGATTAGACCAAGGCCAGTTTGTGCGAGGCTAACTGAGCAACTGTCGGGGCACCTCATTACTAATTAGAAATGATTCTTGCCGCCTTACGACAGAAACCATAATTAGGATTTAAAAATAATATTCCCACTGTAAACATTTGTGATCTGGCGCTTGCATTTACAGGGCTGCCAACTTTCACGCATCTGGTGTGACACTCCCGCTTTCATACTCTCACGCAAGAAATCTTAAGGCAAACATATTATTCCATTATAAACCTAAAATTAGCTACATCAAAAGGGTTGGGGCAGTTTGCAAACCCTACAGACTATTTACAAGGTAATAAAACTCTTACATGCATGTAAATGTGTGCACAGATTAGTCTAGAATTGAAAATCTCACTCCAGCCAGCTGACCAAAGTTGGCAACCCTGCATTTATGCAAATGAAATTAAACAACCAACCATTTATTGACATTCTTCGAATTGTTGCTTCTTTGCTGTGGCTATTACTATACGCGGTAGTATGTGGTTATAAAATGAACGCCAGATTTAGTAGTTTGTGGGATTATTCTCTATTTCGCATCAGTTCTGACTGTGTCAGGCTTAAAATCCATGCGTAACCTAATCGATGGTAGGCTAGCGTCCTGCTTGTACAATTCATTATTGTAATTTTGGCTGTAACTAGATTAATCGGTTTAGTGGCGGTGTTTTCGTTTATTTTTGTTCTCAACTTTTTAGTTACAAGTGAGCCTTTCTAAATCACTGCAGCACCTGCGACTGCTGAACGTCCAAATCTGTCTCATCCAAAAAAGGGTGATACCACCGCCCTCAGCCCCTGGGACTGGAATCTCTCAGCACCCTGATTCCCAGCAGAGAGATGCGATGTCCCCTAGCTGATGGTGTAATGACCCTTCTTCATTTTGAAGTACTCTTGGGCTTTTAAATTGTATCTCGAGACACCGAAAGGCGATTATTCATTAATCGTTTGCTTAATTCAGTCGGTGCGTAATCAAAATCGCGATTAATATTACTTTTCAGTAAATAATTTGCACTCGGTCATAATAATATTTTCAAATCAAATTATCTCAAAATTAGAAATATTTGTAAAATTGTAAGTTTTTGTGTGAGCGCGGTAATTATATCCGGCAGAAACCTGTTTTTTTTTCTAGTGCTATTGGTGTGCTCTGTCTCTTCGTAATTAGCATGATCCAGGTAGTCCTGTCCTCATTTTGCGGCACCGCAAGTTTTGGTGTCCTCGCGTGCCTCCGCCTGCCGACCCACCCACCCCTCGGAGCCTCCATGTCACGAGTCAGTACTCTTCTGTTTTGAACCCTTCACCGACTGTCCGGTGTGGCTTTGCAGGTGAACCAGGAAGGCACCTGGGATTACAGATTCCTTGATTCCTCGATGTACAGTACAAGGGAAGTCCCGAGGATACGTTACATAAAAGCCTTGTTTTGTCACTGTGTACATCCGCGAGTTTTGCAATTTGCAGTGTTTCAGCAAGTAAAATTACCAATATTTATCTGTATTACAGTGATGTCATATCACTGTGGCACTATTTATTTTAAACGACCTGTAAGCAATGGGTAAGATGTTACGCTTCAGCGCATTAAAATAAATGTTTTTTGACGAAATCAGTTTGTTTCCTTTTACAATAAAGATCGCGCTGATGCGCTGCAGCTGATCTGACCCAGCGTTTCATCAGAAAATCTGCACAACAGCCCCCTCTAGTGCCCGACGGGGGGGGGGGTGGAGTACTTAATCCAATAACCCCTATTATTGCGAAGAGCAACACCAACCTAATAAAAATTATGAGCCTAGATCTATGGAATATGGTGTATCGGTGTGGTTTTAATGTGTCCGTTTAGTTTTTGGGTCCTGCTATGTTCCTACTTACTTTGTCAGTGCTGGTCACGCTTGGGCAGCTTTGCCGGGAATTTTGGAGATGTGCTTTTCTTTCATACAGTTGCATTTTGGCTTTTGTATTCTGCTGAATAGCTACTAGAACATTGTCCTCCCAAGGGGGTTGAAACGGGAGCCTTTTGCGCTCAGGTCCAGTTACTTAAACAGTAAGCTGGTCGCTGCTGAAATTTCCAGAAGACCTCATATGAAAAAGAAGTCAGTGATTACAGAGGCTGTTCATCCAGCTCATTGGCTTAAGGGGCGAGAGCCAAGACTTCTGACCCACAGCCAAGTCCCCTGTCCTATTTCGTTTGGTTGGCTCGGTCCAAGGAGGGCTTGTGTGTGTGCGCGCGCGCGTGCTGACACGAGAGCGCGCGCGCGAGAGAGAGAGGGGATTGGGTTTCGGTAGAAACGCCAGCTTTCCTGCAGGAAGTTTCACAAACAGGTGTGCGGTGGGAGCGAGTTCTGCAACAACACCCCCGTTCTGTCTCTCTCTCTGACCCACACAAACACACACACTGCCTTCTTGCTCCTACATAAATATCTGATTGCTTCATCCATGCCTGACTTTTCCCCGCTCAGCTGATGGATGCCGTGACTCCGAGCTAACCCCCCGAATGCTCATCCACTCTTCCGCTGTCCCTCCAGATCCCTTACACGCCAAACATCAGCCGTCCTCCAGCCCCGAGGTCCCATCTGTTTTGCCCGCAGAAGTGTTTCTTGCCTCATTAGCTTTTACTTTCTGCTTGAGTAGTCTTCCTCTGGACGTCTATTGCATCCTCCCACCAGCAGGGAAGGCGGAAATTGCACAGTGCGTGGCACAGTAGTCGCAGCATAGGATCAGCGCGTCCCGCAGACCTTCAGAGAGGGAGATGGTGGCTGGGATAGCTGAGAGAGCACGCTTTGGTCATCACATGCATGACTGGTCCTGAGCCATCGCTACATGGTCGATGAGGCGTGGACAGTTTCACTTGACTGGCCTAGAAAGTGTCTGAGGGAAACGTCATGCCAGTGCTAAAGCCCACAACGCGGAGAACTGGATTCCTGCTACAGCATATCAGATGTCATATTCATATTAAGTCATGTCCGTCACTTAATTAGTAATCCATCTCTGCATCATTTCTTTTAAACGCTTATCCAAAGTCAGATAATGGTGAGCCGAGAGCCTATCCCAGGAACCACAAGGCACGAGGCATCGTGAACAGAATATTCCCTTCCAGCTGCCAGTCGGAATGTCACATTTTCACGAATTGTGGGCGATTTTGAGACATCAGTTCACCTTGTTGCTTTTTATATTCGGACTACAGGTGGAAAGTCACTCAAACAAAGTTAGAAAACAAACTCCTGGAAATGTAATACTTCTTATGTAACTTAGGTTAATGGGAGCCGATTAAACTGTAAAGTCTTTGCTACGCCACCTGGCGGTATTTAATGTAACGAAATCCTCTATATTTTTGTGCTGAATAAAATGACTGCGACGGTTTATCATTAGTACTTTGTCGCCATCTCGTGGTTTTACTTGGGAATTACAATAATCACGTGTTCCGTAACGACGGTCCATCCATCCATCCATGCTCTATACCCGCTTGTCCTCTTCAGGGTCGGGAGGGTCCACATATACACACACGATATGCAGACGATATTTTATTTTTAAACTGCAGCTCTTTATTTATAGACTACCTTAAACACTGAGGGGATCCTTTTGTGTTATTTTTTTCTGACACCGCTGTGGCTGGTGGGTCAGATCCTGCCTCTGCTCCGCGTGTACAGTCTGCATCTTCTACTTATGTTGCACGGATTTCCCCTGGGAACTTCAGTTACCTCCCGCAGTTCAAGGGCATGCAGTTAGGCTGATTGATGTTTCCAAATTGCCCACAGAGTATGACTGTGTATGAGTGTGTCTGTGTACGGCATCCCGTCCAGGGTGTATCCTTGCCTTATGCCCTTTGCTGCCTGGGAAAGGCTTTCCTTACTGTTACTGTTACTGTGACTGTGACCAGGATACGCATTTGAAAGATGGTAGATGGATCTATTAAAATACTGATGCCTGGAAAATGTTCAGACAGTTGCTATAATTTTCAAATGTGAAGGGTTCACAGAATGTGTTTTTGTTAGTTTAAGTTTATTGCATAGGTGGCAGTGGTATTTGTTACCGTACTTAGTCATTTCCGTTAATGGGAATAGTTATTGAGTCAGCTCAATACGATAAATTATTTTCATAAACAATGTCTAGCCGTGTTACCTGATTATCTTCAGTAGGAAATATATTTCTGGAACATACCAGACAGCGGAACCGGACAGGTCAGCAAGCCAGCACGGAAGGTTCTGGATATGTTTGTGTATGTTCATTTCTTACTAATAACCAGGGGCATATCCAGAAAAGTTTGCATGCGGCGGCAAGAGAAACACGTGTTGCAATTCTCGCCCCAAACTGCGACAAGAAATAAACGCAGACCAAAAAATTTTTATTGAAAATTGTGATTTTCAATTGTAATTTTAATTGACAAAGTTGTGCTTATACAGTACATCCAAAGTCTCTATACTGTAGTGAAAGTCATCCAAGCACTCACCCACACACTCAGCTATTATTTTTTAACTCCTCCTATGTTAGGCGAAGCTGCTTTAGACAGTCTGCAACATGTTATTAATTATTAATAATGAATTCTGCCCGCCGATCAATCGTTTTGTACAGAAACTAAAAACGAAGGCTAACACCCCCACCGTTATTTTCGGCTAAATAAAATAAGTACTGCGTGTGTGTGTGGAGGAAGGGGGTGTCAGACGACTTGATAATATCTGCCATCCTGATATTTATAAGATCAAATATCGCATATTATTTTTTGAGATATCGCCATACGGAAGATACAGAGAAACGACGTAATTTACGAACATAAGAACATAAAAAATATACAAATGAGAGGAGGCCATTCGGCTCATCGAGCTCGTTTGGGGAGAACTTAACTAATAGCGCAGAGTTGTTAACATTTCATCTAGCTCTGATTTAAAGGAATCCAAGGTTTTATGTTGTTGATTCGTGTATACTGCATAGTTAGAAAGTTATATATTAACGTTACCCTTCTCACAGACGGCGCCTTTAAGTTTGACGTTACTTTTACAAGAGCACATGGGTTACATCTCAGTTTGGATACATGTGAATTAATGGATGTGAGTGACGGCGAAAGTCCCTGCATTCGGGGTATTTTTGTTAAAGACCAGGTAACATATTTCGGAATGTATATATTAAAAGCAAAGCAAAGTGCTCCTCCTATTCTGAACCTATTATTAAAATGCAAAAAAACCCCTCAAATCACGGCTGCAAAGGGACTTACATTAAGGAAGAAGAACTCTGTACAGGGTGCCGCTAGAGGCTTTGGGCCGCATGAAAGCCTGTCATATTGGGCCGTCAACCCAGACCAATTCAGTTACTCTCCAAATGTTTTAGGGGCCCTTTAAATTGCCCTAATTGTCCTAACGTCGCGGTGCCCCCGAATCTCAGACGCGGAAGGCCTATCTAGGCGCCGGTATACCGCACTTTCCCTGTGAGCCAGTCGCTGACTCATTTATAACTAAGGAAATTGACAAAATAGTGTTACATTTTTTTATGGAAGAATAAAAGTAATTTTGTCAAAAGATCCGGATATGGAGGAGAAAAGTGGCCTGAACTTTTTAGATCTTACCACACTAAATAACATTCTTTTGGCTCAAATCTTTTGTTAAAAATACCGACTATGTTTGGAATATCATTCTGTCTCATGTTTTCTCAAAAGTAGGTGTCTTAAGGTTTCCTTGTCTGTAGTTATGACGTCATAAAAATCCCCGTATAATGATACATTTTCCATAAGCAGGTGTAGCTGTCATGGCCAGTTATGTCATTTATGAGCCTGAACTTCTCCACACAAATATGTGATCGGGAATAACAGGACTATTGTTTACAAACACGTCTATTTTTTTTTTTTTTTGAGAACTGGGTTAAAAATAATCTTTTATTTGTTCATCAGCCGATTAATCCCAAAGGTCAGCTGAATAATTACTCTGAGTTCCCTAACGTTCATGGTATTCCTTCATCTCCGAATGAATACTCTGTTGTTTTTGGTGCCATCCCTTGTGATGGTTCTAAGCGCTGCTCCTTCATCGATTGCTGTTCAGCTGCTTTATTGACCCCTGTAACTCCGCTGTGGGCAGAGTATGTTTCCTACTTGTTCCTCTAACAACAAAAGCATCAGGGCACTATTTCAGCAGAATATTGTCTCTGTCCCTCATGTTGTATCATACTGCAGTGATGTGGCTGGATATATTGCCCAGAACAGAGCAAGGCCCTTATCTTTTAAATGCTTTGTCACAAACACAAAAGTTAGAAAAGTCCAAAATCGCTCCATAAGTTTTACCCAGTTAAAGTATGGTTTGCAAAATTTAATAAGGACTTTCATACCAAAAGCTCCTTTTGTAACCGTATGCTGGAATCTCTTGTGGATTTGATTTGGTTTTGTATTCAGTGTTGGTACTTAACTTTGTTCAAATTGATGCCTGCAATGATTTTTTTTTTATTTACCTTCAAATGTTCTTTTTGTTTGAGACAAAAATATAAACAGATACTTTGTAAGTAATTTGCTTTTCTACTGGCTAAATTCCACATGCATCAATGTAAATTAAATAAGTCCAAACCCTTATTTTGTTTTTCCATTGTTTTCTCATTCCGTACCTAAACAAAATTAAAA
>JAODKN010000111.1:94328-127921 GCA_026774425.1 Petrocephalus zakoni
CACATATATATATATATATATATATATATATATATATATATATTATACCTCCCAATATTTAAAATAAAAACCGGGACAACTATATGACTGATTACTGCACACCGGCAAAAGTGACACTCCTGACTCCACTGAGGATCTAATGTATAAACACTCTGTGCTTTCACTACTCAATTTGACCCAAATATACACAAGATACAGAGCAGAATTTTTTTACACATTTAAAGGCAATTGTAGATTTGGGGTTACAAAAACATTATAATAAAAACACATAAAACACCAAGTCTTTTCCTCGTCTGCTGCTTAATCCCGTGGGCTTCTGTCCAAATCATAGCGAAATGTCTGAAGTACCTGTCGCGGAATTGGTTGGTCCTACTTGAGACATTTCTAAAGGAAGGGAAGGCCTTTCTTAGGTAAGTACGCTTTTTCTAGCAGCCTAAAATCCAGCGACGAGACGCAGCCATTGTTGCGATATACAAAGAGATGAGACTCGCAGGATAAAAGTTAAATATGGGCCAGGAGCAAAGGAGGAAGCCACAATATGAGGGAAATGGACTCGTTGACTCTTGATCTAGATAATGGCCTCGCCATGCTGGATAGCAAATGACGTCGGACTGTGACAACAGATCGTTTTCCTAGTATTAATATTATTTTCTTGGTTTCGCTAAGCACGTTGGCATAACAATGATAATGTCACCACCTCGTTTTAAAGAACGATGCGGGACGTTTTATATAATAACAATATCATCAGGAGTTGTTTTTAGGAAAGGGGAAGGTCTTGTTACCCTGGCGGATTAATTAATTTTAATAATATTTTTTATTAAATCTTAAAGCTCTACGACATTACATATAAAACATAGCAATACTTTAACAATCACAAAATTACATGTATTCTTTGAAAAAACAAAAAAAGCGTTCAGGCATGGATCGCCAAATCACGCATAAACCGGGCCTTAAAAAGAGAAAAATCACTTGTAAATGTATTGTCATTGTAATTATACAACTTACGTCCTTTTGACACAAAGCGTCTCAGGGGAACTTTCGGGGTAATTCAACAAAACGAGCTCATCTCATATGCTTTTCAGGGACCCGTGAACTTACTGTTTTTTTAGTGTAAGGTATTTTAACACGCCACTGTAAGGCATTGTAATCCGAAAAAGCTGTCTGTATTGGCTAACTCCGACACTTAATTATGCCTACACGATTATCCTCACAATTAAACGGAGCTAGGTGGGAAATAAAGGGCCGCCGTGTACATAGCGTACAAATCCTGCAAGTGTGTATGTATACAGCACACAGGGCTGTACAGAACACCGCAGGCCGGACATTTCCGAAGACTTTTGAGGGGATCTCTATTTCTGTCGTATCTTACGGATGTAAGGAGGTCGAAATCCTTTTGAAATAAGAGCATCATGTGGAAATATTTTCAAAAACGAACATATCCTAGTGCACTACCACCTGAAGTCTTTTAAGACTTCAATTAATGTTTTTTTTTTCCTGTATCCAAAAGTGTACTTTATTGTCCACTTAAAGTGCGCCACCTCGGCTTTTGGCTCTTCGGGCGAAGTTTAACTCCGACACAAGCCCATTAGATTTTCTCACTGTCTGCTCGGATACTCTGGGTATCAGTGGTGAAAAATTAACAAGGGAACCAGTATTCGGTTACACTCGGCGGCGTCTTATTCGTTGATCTCGAATAAATGGAAATGCAGTTCAGTGTTCCGACATCACTGAACTTTCAAATGATAAAACATTTATATTCGCGCTTGTACTGCACTACCCCCCCCCCCCCGCCCCCCCGCCCTCGGTATAGGGCATTAACTGGAGCGTGAGGAAGGCCGGGGGAAGGGGGGACACGCGTTTTAACTTTTCATTTCCCAGCGTAAAATTTACACTTCGAGTCAAACTCCGCGTGTGCCCCTTGATTTATATTGAAAGGCAGAGTGGTGTGCGTGACATTTGCAAGGTTTGCTGTAATGCACTATATCGTGCACTTCTGAAACGAGCAAAGCTGCTTTAACGTGACACAGCCCCCCACACACCACCTCTTAGGCTTGGGGAGATAAAGAGGGTTGTTGAGTATACTGCTGTTTTCCCTTTATCCCTTGTGAAATAAACTGTCAAGTCTCAAACTGAGAGCGAGTGCGCTGCAGAATCGGAACATATGCACACGTTATGATAGTAAGTTTTAAAGATGAATACTTTCGTAATCGTAACTCCGCTATTTTGATTACTAGTTTCAACTTTTTATTATCAGGATTTTTCAAGAAACCTACCACTAGATGGCAGTAGAATCACGCGAAACCATATAAAACGAGTTTTTCCTCAGTCTCACCCGAGCCCCTAAATCGCAGCGCCCCGACCCGGCGTGTTCTGCGGCGACGCAGTGAGAGGAGCCCACCCGCCCTAGGTAATCCATTCCGCTGCTCTATGCGGAAGTTATATTGATTTTTAAAAACTGCCAGATTTGTGTCAAACTCTCTAATAACATTTCCCACGGCGTACAAGTCATAATGGGTATATCCACGGAGAATAACCATTACTATTTATTAAGAAATTTATAGACTGTTTATGTCTGGTGGTTATTAAATTCAATGCCAGGTCAACTGTTCTCCAGCCTAACCGTCGTTCGTTTGTTTTATTTTTTTTGTAGATCGTTCCCTACGTAGAAGCCAGTTTTTCAGTCTTAAAAAAATAATTTAGACATTGAGGAGAAATTATATCATCCATAACATGTTTTCATTACTACTGTTGTCAGACACGCTATACTACTACAGAAAAATCACTTGTAGTTTACGTAAAACACAGTCGATACGAAGTGTTTTTTATTGTCAGACCGTAGAGCACGTTTACCTTTTATTACAACAGCATAATCTTACTTTGTTTCTGTTTCTGAATTTTAGAATGTATTGTATTGACACCACAGTTGTGCTGCTATTACCTGTTATCCCACGATTTTTTTGTGTTAATTTTTTACTTGTTATGGTATAGAGTATGGGTAACACTCAGAAATATAAATCCACGTGACTGTAACCTACTTACAAATCAGTTAATAATAATGCCCGCCTTTTTACACACACACACACACACACACACACACACACATATGAGATATACATGAGATTCTGAGGTTTTCGCAGACCATTATACTTGCAGTTCTAAGACCCCAAATAAAATACACCATCGTGTTCTCACGAGTGCGACAGAGCCCGTCTTTTTTATTTACCTTGTTATTCACGAGTTATCTTAGAAAGCCGCAAACACAATGCTCTAATGGGAGCTCCGGCGCGAGGAAAATATGCAAGTCCAGTCCTACCTGTCATAAGTAACATACACTCACGAAATCGCTCCCACAATGTCTCAAAAAGTAAAGATGTAAAAAAGAGGAAAAATACTGTTGCCGGAGAATAAGCCACATTGCCCCTGTGTAAGAAAGATGCTTATTGGAGCGTCGTGTAAACTACATGTCTTAACTTCTCTGCATTCGAAGAGAAATAAAGAAGTAATCATTGCCTTCAATTGGCTGGCAATCTGTCGCTGGAAATTCGGCCTCGGGTGAGTGGTTTTGGGGTGTGTGGCCGGGTCCACCTCGGCGCGCTGAATGCTTGCAAAGGGACTCATTTCGGCTGGAACTCTCCTCCAGTCAGACAATGGCGCAGAGCGTTCGCTGACTGAGCGCAAAACAATCGCCAATTCATATGGGAGATGTGTCACCAAAACGCCGAAGAAAAGCTAACATGACATCTGTTTAAATGGTTTCTTGCCAATAAACTCTTCTCGAATGGCGTCTTTGTTAGGACGTCAAAGATTATTTACAGAATGAGTCAATTTCTAAATGGTTTCCTGATTGTTGGGCAGAGTCGCTGTAGGTGGCGGTGAGGACTATTGGCGGCTCGGGGGGCGACCTCTCTCGCGCAGCGGGGCTCCAGCGGGAGCGGCGCTAATTGAGGAGGCCGAGCCGAAGCGCAGGCAAACCGGGGGCAAGCCAGGTTTCAAACAGACAAGTTCCACATTTTGTTTAGATATATGAGACGAGATGGAACTCGGTCCTCTTCTCTCACTCTCTATGTCCACCCGAGCCCCCTCCCTCTCCTCTGAGGCGCACATTCTCCGCCTTTCTCCGGTCCTCTCTTCTGTGTGGCATTGACACTCCGGGCTGTAGGTGAAGGGGGTTAGCTGCTGTGTTTGCGGGGCTGTACAAATACCCCACAATACCAGCGTCCTGGCCATACCATTTCTATACTCTGCTATGCCCTAGGCCTACCTTACCGTGCCAGCGCGGGCAGTTCCGCGAGACTCACAGAAATTGATGCCTTGCTTAATTTGAAAGTTTTTTTTTCCCCTTATATGTAATGTATTCTCTGAGTGTCGATGGACGCTTTATGCGTGACAGCCACCTTGGTTTGTTTACGGAAACACATGGCAGGGCTGTTGTCACAAGTCGACACGATTATGAGCGGTTCCTGTAACCCTATTGCTGATTTCATTGTTGTGTAAAATAGCCGGTAAGTGCGAGTAGAACGGCAGGTGGAATTAGAATTCGCATATATTTGCCCTAGACATGAAAGATTTATGGCACTACTTAACACTGCTCCGTATAAACATGATTTAAATGTAATATGTATAAACATTACACGCATCTATGTGAATGTAAGCTTAAAAACGACAAACCATAAATATGTGTATCCTAACATGACAAATGTGCCTTTATAACTATTTATCAGAGGCGTGTGTCATTCCTCCGGCGGTTTTGTTTCCATTGCTTTGTTGCCATACAGCGCCTCTTCGTCTTCAGCTTTTGCAGACATAACATTTTGCTAATAAAATTATTTGTACTGAAGATCGTACGGTAATCATAGTTAAAAAATAGGAACGACAGAGATACGCGTCGTACTTACGTACAACGACGGCTTATTTTATTTTCTGACTTACTTGTTAGAAAAAAAAGGTATTAATTTTAGTCCAGTTGTGTACCCGGACATTAAGTGTCTGCTGTTAAAGGATTTGTTTTTATGTTATTTTGGAACGTGAACGTGTGTAGGTAGATCTATAAGCCGCCTATTTATGTAGGCGAATTTGGTGCTTTTTCCGAATAAAAACGTTCTGTTTTAATAATTTCTTCATTACATCTAATAAATAAGAACTGCTTGTTGTGCATCAAGTGCCGAACTTGGTGTTTGGTCGCTAATATGGAAGCACCGTGTAAATCAGAGCGCCATTAAATGCGGATCTTCCCGAAAGAAACCGACACCCGGTCGATTATGGAGCAGACTATGGCCTGCGCGTTAATTGCGCCCGTACAACACGTTTCTTAAATTTGTGAGTACTGGCCAGTCTGCGACATTCTGTAATCTATCAAAAAATGTCTTGTACAAAAGCGATGACTTGCATGACTTAAATTCATTAAACGCATAAAACATGTGCAACCTGCCACAGATTACATGTAATTTCTATACGTACAGTCATTACACACCTGATAACCTGACCCCAAAATGGCAATGCCTGTATTGCGTAATACATTCAAGGTTTTCATTTGCGTATTGATCATGTATCTGAAATTAATATAAGAAATATCATCCAACTTATATTTATAGTTACTTAATTTGGATTTAGTATCTTTGTGTTCAACGTTAACAGCTGAAAAGAGGTCGCCCATGTTTAATAACTGCCTAAAAATTGTGTGTGTGTGTGTGTGTGTGTGTGTCAGATGCGCGTGAGTTAATATATGCGAACAGATTACCAGGTGAACCTCAACTCTTTGATAGCGTACTATGAGAATGTATATTGCCTTACTGGCCAAGGTGAACAAGCTAAGTAGTGGACGCCTTCATTTTGTGCCTACTGAAGACCGTGTTGCAGAATGTTATCAATTTGCATTAAACGGTTTTCCCGTGTGCTGACCGGTCTGAAAGCGGCAGGCGGCCGAGGCGCGCTATGGTCCCATCTGCCTACGGTCCCAAATTAACGTTCAAACGGCCGGCTTACTTTGTGCTGATCCTGTATCATAGGGGCTCGTGACCCTCCAGTCGCTATTTAATAGAATTACAGTTTTAAATCCCACTGGTCTTAAAGGTTGTCCTCCATACAGGTCTTTGATAAAACAATTCATCCAACTATTGTGGCATTAAATATATAGTTGAGGGTGTTTCTTCAAGACTGCTGTTCGAAATTCTCCAATCCCAAGTCTACATATTTAACTTTTTTGGGGGTGCTGAAATACAATTCGTTCACGTTCACGCACAGGGAATCATATAAGAAAATTGTGTGGGTAAAAATAAGAAAAGAAAGAAAAAAACATTTTATGTATAGCTTGTAGTATTTAATGACTTTTTTTATTCAAGGACATGAACAGAATAAAATTATTTGAATAACACCGGTTCCTCGCCATTGCTGTTTTTCTAAGCTGCAATCACAACGTCATCTATGACATGCAATATAAATACCTACTGCAGTTAATCATTGCGTAAAATTAAGACTGGCAGTGTTTATGCTATGCTACACCTGCCAGGGAGGAATGCACGGATATTTTTCTAATGTGAAATTACTGAGAAACAGGTCACATACACTTTTTTACTCAGTAATGAAAAAAACTTTCAAAACGCCACAACTGATACATAAAATGGCATCGGAGCGAATAATGAACTATTTCTCATTGTTCGAGTGGCTAAAATGTATCGCGCCTCGCCAAATAGCCTGTCTGATATGTTTTAAGTGCGACATCCTACCTTTTTTGGCAGCTGTACGTGAAATAACTAGCGTTAAGCGAACAGGCCCGGGTCTTGCAAAGAGCGACTGCAGTGTGAGGCCGACCACGGCGCTGAATCCAGGTCAGAGGGAACCGGCGCTCTTTGCGAGCTGCATGAATACACACGAATAGGAAAGTTGTGTTCAGTTAACCGATGAAATCAGAGAAAAAACAGGGCAGCGCTCGACTCGCTCACTGCGGGCAGCGGCCACATAGCTCTCGTCTGCCTAGCGTAAGGTTATGGGAATAGGACAAATAACCCATTCTGCTGTTTTTTGACACACGCACTATAGGCGACACGCATACAGATATTAAGGGGAAAAAACATGTCTATCCATTGTCATTGTACTTGTCTCACATTCTCGTTTACTCTCTGTTCCCCATTCATGTGTGAGTATCACACACAGCGACTGTCTCAGACAAACTTTCTTTGTTTTGTGATATATTTGACCAGACAGCTCACGAACACGCACCTTCGCCAGAATGTGCAGATGTACGTAACAATCGGCAATTGCTGTAAAGCAAATATTTAGAGCAGCTAGAAAAAACGCAGTTATTTGACCAAAAGCACACCGGGCTGCTATAGACCGGACCACTTTATGGTGCATCTTATTTCAAATAAAGTTGAAAGTTGAATACTTTAAGACGGCCTGGCTGCGTATATGTATTTAATGCCCGTGGCTGTTTCATTAGTATAGCCATAATTCTTGTATTTCTTTATACTCTAGCTTTAAAAGTAGCACTCTTAAGTGACCGACACACAAGATTAAAGGATTAAGAACATTAATTATGCTGGGAAAAAATGTAACATTAGTTTGCAGCCATCTGTTTAATCACGTGGTAGCGTCCCCTTTATTGATAAAACAAATGCGCTTGGATTTCCGATTAATTTAATCTTAATCAAGGCCCGGACTGTTGTGACCAAATAAACTAAAGGAACCTCTCTTGGAGGTGGCGATAAGAATCAGCCACGGCGGGTCAGCGGGATCCACGGGCTCCGTCCTCGTGATAGGGCCTATCTTTCCCGTGCAGATGGAGTTGGAAGCAAAAGGGTTTAAATACAGATTTATTTCAGCCACAATTAACCTCTGTAATTTCCGCATGCCTC
Organism: Petrocephalus zakoni; assembly: GCA_026774425.1. NCBI lineage: Eukaryota > Metazoa > Chordata > Actinopteri > Osteoglossiformes > Mormyridae > Petrocephalus > Petrocephalus zakoni. Next base: position 102,179 of record JAODKN010000111.1, read on the forward strand.
GTCATTATCATCTGCCATTGTTGTTTATGCTATTGGTAATATGATCTTCTCGGGTTTGTCATACTTTTATGGTACAGCGAATGTGAGTAATTTTAATTGGGGCAACACCGAGACTCCGGGCAGCTTAAGAAATGTTTCTCGTCCAAGTAATAATAAATATAGCCCTGAAACAGTACACACTTGTCATGCGCATGCGCCTAGGGCAAGGAACCCAGTGATCTTTCAAAGAAAAAAAAAGTAGTTTGGCTTAATGTTGCTGGCTTAATTTTAAATTTCCGTCTTCGCGTCTACGTAAACAGTTTGTAGCAGAGCATAATATGCTTAATTATGCCAATCGGCGTAGCATCATGCATGGTGCCCTAGATTATTTTCTGGATTGATTCCGGTGCAACAAACTAGAATAATTAGTCTCGTCAAACTATAGAATTCGTAACTGAACTTACAAGTGATTTGTAAATTAAAGCCAGATAAGAGTAATAGTGGCAATAATATGGATACTTGCTTCGGTGTCTGCATTTATAGGCTATTTCGCGTGTGGGCCTGCTAGTGCAACATTATCGCTGTGCCGGAGAAAAGTTACCTATAAGCAGAAGTCAATAAAATTGACGAGGACAAGCTCAAGCTGGTATGGCGACAACATAAAAATTCGAAGTAAGCATCAGTGGTGAAAATAGGATTCGTTGTACAATTTAATCGCGTGCCGGTGTCCGAGTGACAGTGGAGTGCATCGCCTTCTTACAGCGGGCGTCTGCAGCCGGCATGAAATTGCAATGTTCTGCTAATTTATTATGTTGGATTACAACTGTTAATAGATTTAGAATCCTATTTAATCGCATGATTTTTAAGATGTATCTATTTTTCCCATAGCACAGTGTGGTTCTCAAGAGACGGGTGGATGGCCTATGGCCATATTCTTTCCTAGATATTATTAAAAGCTGCTGTGGGCAATTAGTGCCACCCCCTTTACATAAAGCCAGCCAATTTTCTTCTTTATATATAGTAGGTCCACCTGTGTTGTGTTTGAATCTACCTTAAAAACTCTGTGTATATATGTGTTATGTAAATGTGTATACGTTTGCCTCATTATAAGGCGAGAGTAGCGAAAACGGAAATAGATTTTTTTTTTTAGTCGCGAGGAGTTTAGAACTCTGCTGGCCTTGCGAAGAAGAAAGAGTCTTTCAGTGATCCACAATGGGAGACTGGGGCAGGGGAGGAGTCCGCCATGATTAGTCTATTTAATGGCGCGTTTACTTAATTTATGTATTCACTGGCAACCGTAAACAAAAAAGGAGCTTCATCTAAGCAGTACCCTAACGCTGGGATTGCTACACAGTCACATCAGCAAATTATATTATATATATGCATATTATATATAATGTATACGTATCCTTAAAGTAAAAGTATGCAAAAAAATAACGTTTCTGGTGTTCATTGCATTCGATGGGAGCTTTACAGGAATACAGGCCTATATGTTGGTTGCCGTAAGAAATGTAAACAAGTACTTTTTTGTACAAAGAACAAAAAGACATACTACGAATTATATAAGAAAATGGAATACTGTATTTGATTTAGAAATTTATACATAAACATAAACACGCAGGTAAAGAAACATTGATTAATAAGCGCCTTAAGCGAGCACGGAAGTGACTGAACACGTCGATGAGAAAGTGGCCCAAATTCATAATGAACTGATTTTGCATAAAAGGTGACCGATAACACTCGATGGTTGCCTAGCGTCATTATCCCAATTAAAATATGAAACAAACCGACAAACGAGCGAAAACCTAGAGCACTTCGTCTTACAATTTGACATTTTTTTTTTTTATGAAGGAACACCAAGTCAAAAGTGGAGAAGGATAGAAAAAGAAACGGATAAGGGGAGCAATATTATATACAAGCATATCTCTACACATATATTACAGACTGGGAGAATGGTCGCATTATTTAAGATATACATAATTCAATATAAAATCTTGAAATAAAAATAAAAATCTGTTACAGTCATAACTATTCGATTCCACATTTGACCAGTACCCCACAGGCAGTGACAGAGGTGTTTGTAAAAAGGTGCTTACGACTCAAATGATTGTCTGATGAACATAAAATAAAAAGGATCGCATCTTGGCTGAGCGTCATCATTGGGACTAAAACAGATATGGACCAAAAACGTGATAAACATCAGGTTCTGGTAATTCCCTCTTCTCGGCCATCCTTGTAAAAAATATTGAACTTAAAGAGTATTTTTCCCAGATACAAAAAAAAAATTATCATGCAAGTATAGTGTGGGGGTAGGGGAAGTCGTGGGTCCGTTTGAAAGCGCTTGAAAAAGATGTACTTCTATCTCTCTTTTAATAGTTAAACCAATTGGTCCTTTTTTCTTCCCCGATATTTAATAGTCTTTTCAGGTCCATATTCCCTGTTAATATTGGTCTTCAGTATCATACATCGCATTCTGAGTCACTTGATGTTACTGAAAGCACGGAGGTGCCGGTTTCAACTCGCTCTGTCATACTTGATACGCTGGTAGTGGGACTGGCCGCAGTTGATGGCGATTCGGCCGAGCTGTGCGGAGTGCACCCAGACTCTGACAGAGAACGCATGCCGTTCTGCCCTATTGCTTGGTGCTGGAGCCTGGTTAAAACAAGAAAATAACATGGCAATTAAAACACATCTCGATGTATCCCTCCGCAAAACAGTCACTGTTCTTCAGACGATTGCTAGCACCGTGGCACGAACGTGCTTAACCCTTCTTATGCTGAGTCGCCATCTAAGCCCACTGGGAAGGTACAGAGATGTGTACACCATACACTGAACAGTAAAAAAGCGGGGTAAACAACAAACGCATTTCCAGGAAAAAAAAAAACAAACGCTTCACGAACTACAAAGCTATAGGCCTACGCTTTTAAGTAAATGCCACAGTGCAACGTTACATAAACGTATACAGCGTTTTTCGCTAGCCTTTTTCTATTTTATTTTTTTTCTCTATATATACATATATATATATACATATATGTATATATATATATTGTGTCGCATATATTTTCATTTACAGAAATTACGGTTTAACAGGAGTGAGTCACACTGAAGTAGCCCAAAGCTTTTTGGTACGAATGGAATATTATAACCGAGGTAGAATTTACCATCCTGATATTGCAACTTTTTAGGTGAAATCACGTCTGCATTTGTTTTTGCTGTGTTATATAACCGAGCGTGTTTGCGGCAAGTAGTTAAACGTTTCAATCCCAACGCACAATTCGTAAGTGTACTTCCGCGCGCTGAATGCGCGCTTATGATTATTGGAAAAACATTTCAACATTAACAATCATTTAGAAACAAGTCACGTTACAAACCTAGGAATTATGTATGATGTACAGTTTTTCTTTTTCGCAATTTCTGACAGTTATTCAAATAATTTAATGGTTAACAAAATGGATAACGAAAAGAATTACTAATCCTGTTTTCCCAGCCTGCGTGAGAGACCAAGTGACAGCAGTAATCATAAAAATATAAAATACTATAAATGTGTATTTTGAGGATTAAATGTATGCGTGTTGTCGTGTTAATGTCACGTTCTATGTAACCATTTTACAATCAGAAAACAAAATACTTTGTTTTGTGTACTTTTGTGCACCTTGGTAAAACAAAGATGTAGACACTTATTCTGTTACATTTTCAAGAAGTATTTCTCTGCATTTATGTGGGGAAATATAGGCCTATCTATTGACGTTTATCAGAATACATTGTACATTCCACCCCATTTTGTTTTGAATGCTATTACAGTGAAAGTATTTCAGATAAGTAATATAAAGGTACACATTAATAATAAAAAAAAACTTTCCCTTGTTGAGATAAGATAAAACATTAATGTTTATTGTGTGATTTTAATGCCACAAAACGAAATTGACACCAGTAAAATTCCTATAATTCAGATAATTTAATAAAAAGCTACATCTTGTTTTTGGATTTGATTTATAAATAAATAGACTATTACAAAGTTCAACGCGTTGATTCGTGCATTTTCAGTTCAAATTAGAAGATTTTCCGCGACGATGAAGTATTCTTTTCAGATAGGACGGTGTCATCACTTGTACGATTTCTGTACACTAACACTGGTCGCTTGGCTGCTGATTTCTTAAATCATATCTTAAATCTTTCTTTTCCTGCTTAGCATGTATTTACTTTTTGGTGTTTTGGACAGAAAACGCCGCGTTTATAAAAACGATTCAATGCAGCAGTTTCTGTTTGCATTTGAAATAAAGACAAAAATGTCGCCGAGCTCTCAGCCACCTCGTGAGTAACCCATGCACGGTCTACATTTTACGTGTTTCCTCCACCGTCCCTGTTCCACATTCTAAAAACCTGGACTGCTCGTTATTAAATCCGACTACGATCTGAAAATATTTGCACCTCCCGGAAAAAAAATAGCAAAAGTCCATTTTATTCTATTTCGTGCGCGGGATTATTTTAGCGCAGACTTTAGAACAATAACCCAACTGACCTGTTTTTTGCTGCGGCGGCTCTGTCTCTCTGCCTCCGATTTTTAAACCAATTCCCGACTTGTGTAGGAGTGAGTCCAGTGGCTTGAGCAAGTTCCCTTTTCTTGCTGGGGTTAGGGTATGGATCCTGAAGGTACCACTCCCTTAACAGGCTTCGTGTCCGCTCCTTAAAACAGTGAGTCTTCTGCTCCCCGTCCCAGATGGTCCTGGGCAAGGGAAACTTCTTTCGTACCCTGTACTTATCGACTGGTCCTAGCGGGCGACCGCGCAGTTTTTCGGCCTCCTGATAGTGCGCCTCTAGCCACATCGCTTGCAGCTTGCCGTGGGAGTCCTTGGTAAACTTGTGATTTTCCAGGATATGGTAAAGGTCTCTGAAATTCCCCGTGTGGAAGGCGACCACCGCGCGAGCTCGGAGGATAGACTCATGCTTGTTGATCGCCTCGCACGCCCCCGGTGCGACGGGCAGAGACCATAGGAACCGTCCCAGGCGTTCGATATCTCCGGTTTCTTCCAGCGTCTCACAGACGCTCGCCACTTGCTCCGGAGAGAAGTTGAGGGTTGGTAGCTGAAACATTGACAAGTCTTCTGTAGACCTGGTGCTGGGAGCGCTGCTCGCCAAGAGCAAAGGGCGATCAGCGAAGTTTGGCAGGAAGAAATGGGAGGGATAAAGCTCTAAAGGTGATCTGAAAACCATGGAATGACCTGAGAGAGAAAGAAAATTATCAAGGAAAAGAAACGACGAGTAAAGATTGAATGATTCAATAGCTATCGCCTAATGACACCAGCCTCATAATATCTCCCCTAAATCCACCGTGAGTGTAGCATTGAAACATTTTGTTTCGCTTTTCTATTGGTCTTCTTGGTGTCGTTGTAAGGTTGTCATGGCAGCCCTGCCAATCACTGTCAAGCGTGCCAATCATTAGCCAGTACGTAGAGGCTTTCACCACTTCTGCTGCACGCACGGGGGGTTATCAGAAACCCCAATCTCAACACTACCCTCCCTCTAAACCGGCTCGCACGGAGTAAAAGCCAATGCTCGCCTATTTGTTGAATGGAATGAGCAATTAGAGGGTGGAATATTATTGCGATCTTAACGAGGCTCGTTAAGGCTAAAGAAGATATGTAGGAAAGAGGAAAGGGAGGGGGGAGGGGTTGTGGGGGTGCCGAATAGGCCAAGCAGGAATACGGCAATACACATTTGAATACGGGGCTTCTAACCAAGTCAATTCACACATGATTCGCGCATAGTTTCGGCGTATTTGTAGTGTTTGAGCACTTTTAATTCGGCGAGAGAAGAGAGTTGAGCTCATTCCGGTCCGTTATGCCACTGATAATGTCACCGTGGTCCCCTCGCTGAATTCGAATCAACTCTATGCATGAGAGCGCATTTTAGTAATGGTACACTGATTAATTCCAATTAGCAATATTCAGTATTATTGGTGTGACGACGGCGTTTGAGGCTATTATAGCTCGTTCAGCTAGGTCCCGAAAATAAAGAATAATGCAGTCTATATTGCAGCCAACCCTTCTGGACGACTGCAGCAAACACCTATCCCTAAATTCTCAGATTGTTTAGAGGTCGCATTTGGTGATATGCAGAATTTTAGCCAGCTCAATGGAACTATTCTTTTTAATAGTATTTAGAAAATAGCAATACTAGTTCAAATGCAGCAAACAATATTTAAAAAAAAACATACTATTAATTATTATTATCGATATAATGACCGTCACCATTACCATGTAAAATTGCCCGACATAGTTTATATTTTTAAAGTCCTGTGCGCGCTTTTCTCCGAGGGAATCTGGCAGTTAAGAAATTATAATAATTTATCGTCACTAAACACTAGGCAGTATCACGCACCAAATTATCTCGGCATTCCGCTCAGGCTTTGCAGCCGCTCCGGTGTGACTGTCATAGAAAACAAAAAATGCAGTGAAAAGCATGTTCAAGAGTTATATATATGTATTTATGCATTTATGTATGTATGTATGTGTGTGTGTGTGTGTGCGCGCGCGTGTGTGTGTATGTGTATATATATATATATATATATATATGCATGTATATATTTTTTCCCTCCACATACCTGAGATAATTGGCTTTTCTGCAAGACAACATTAGAATCATTTATGCTAACATACTACCCAGGATCAGTTAGTTTATGTCGTCCGCCGGATTCTGTTTAGAGTGTTACTTATATCGAAGCAGGCAGTGTGTACGCGTCTTGGCGGTGGGGGTGATGATCTTGTTGGGGGCCTTAGAGCAGGTTATGTCTTTGGATCAGACCTGTTTGCGCTGCTGTCATATGAAACTCTGGTGAAGTAATTCCAAGTGGCACTTGAAATGGTCCAGTTGGAAAGCTTCTTGGACTGGAAATAACCCGTGGTATTTCCACGTTGGCCATGCTTCTGTTCAGAACCTTCTCGGCTTACCAAGTGGCAGAGAGGGAGCTTAACAGAAAATATATTTTTAAAGGCCTGTGCAAAGTGTGGCGTATATAGTGTGATTGTGTGCATAATGCTTTACGCGGGGTGCATGTTTTACAGTGGGTAAGTCCAGACATAAAGAAAGCTCTGTGTTGTGGGGGGGGGGAGGAACCCGGCGGAAATCACTTAAAATCAAGATTGTGAGGCGAAATGTAAAACCTGGATTGGTTCGTAAAGCCAGCGGTAAATGACATTCTTTTACATAGCTTTTGTTTGCGTTAAGCGTGTAATTAACACCCCTAAACAAGTTTATTCACCTGGTCTAATTGTCTGTTTATCCTCGAGCTTATAGTGCTCTTCTCTTAAGCGTAACCAGCGGGAGACGCGCTACTCAATGCCGACAAACCATTAGGTCGATCTTTGTTTATTTACTTTGCGGCCCCCGTCTGTCTTTACAATGCAGCCTGAATTAACAGTATGTTAAACTGATACAAGAAGTATTAATTAACCTTGACCCCACTTGGCCAGTGTTGATTTATTTTCCAATCGAGTACGCGAAATTATTATTATTATTATCATTGTTATTATCATCATCTAATACGATAAAATATTTACTACATCCTCTTTGATCAAAAGTATTGTGTCAGAGGGGGTGTAAGACCGAGTTCAGGATAGAGCCTGATGGAAAAGGTAAGAAAAAAACTCTAATTTTTTGCATCTGATCTCAGATTCCACAACGATTATGCGATACACTTTTGGATGTGATAAAGAGCCGTTTCTTTCATCTTTATCCGGTCAACATTAGCCTGTAATTAAGCACTGCCAACGATAATGGTAGCGTGCAGTTTTTCCGCGGCAAAACCGACGACAGGTCCCAGAATAAGGTCTAAAAAGAATGCGAAAGACACGAGCATTAAAGTTTTTTTCTGTCTTTACCATTGACATTTGAATGCTATTCATGCATGATTTTTTATCTACAGTGTCGGACACTTATGTGTATGAACAAAACCGCCTGGAATTATATTTTAATTAACGGTTGTATGTTGACATCTGCCACAGAAGCATTTAATGAGTATATAATTTGATCTGATTTAATAAAACAAAGAAAACATTATCACATCACTTTACCTTTTTAAAAACCAAACCACTTATAGTCTGTCTTCATTTCCTCCACCTCACCTAATTCTTCCTCATCTTCCTCTTTCTAAGGATTGACGCTGCTGAGTACGTTATGATCAAGATGCTGTCAGAAGGAAGCTTTACCGGGAACAGGCGGTCTTTGCTCGCAGAAGTGGGGATGTTTTCCGAATCTTGTAAGTCCTGAAAAGGCTGCACTAATTGCCTAGCAGCGAACAGAACGACTGTAATATATCGCTCAGATTATCACTATGACCGTTCATGTATCTATCTTTAAAAATTGCGGATTGTTTTTTGTTTTTCTTTTTTAAATAAGCGCTACTTGCGTTAGTAACTAGCGTAGAGTTAGGCTATGGCGACAAACAAGTACTTACAACAGTGTTAGATCAGCAAAACATCGGATTTATCAGTAAAACCGGTCAACTTCAATAAAATGCGAAAATAAATTTCACGCTGTCGGTCCAATAAAAGCAAAATCGAGTTAGTTTCGGAGCGATTCCAGTTTTTCACGATGCTCTCCGGCCACCGCAGCCCTGTCGGCTGGAGTCGCTTGCAGCTTTGTCGTATTGTCAGAATGGGGCGCAAATGCCACAATTTCATTGCTCCGATTCGGCGTCCCAGGCTCCTCGGAAGCTGCATTTCAGAGCCGCTGCCGAAAGGATGCCCTGCAGATCAAATAATGGTTGCAAACTGACGATAAAATTGTATATGTTAAATCTGGGATGCGTATACATTGTTGTTGTTGTTTGTTTGTTTGTTCTTATTGTTTGAATAGTCTTAAATACATCCACATAACAGTTTTAAACAGATAATAAATACATATACGTAGAGCATGCTGATGCAGACGTGTAATACACATTGTATAATTAAAATATACTTAACAGTTTTACAGTGTTCTAATAATAATAATAATAATTATTATTATTATTACTACTATTATTATTGGTGGTAGTAGTAGTACGCCTGGTACTACTACTGATTAAACTAACCACTCTGCGGTTAGTTTAACATGCCCTGTGTGTACTTCATAAACATTTTTTGTCACCAATACACTTCAAACATCTCTGTAAGTGCCTCGTTCATACAAACACGGAATATTAGTTTCACCTGTAAAATCACGCTGTCTCAGGAATGTGTTAATATTTTACGGCCAAATCTCGTTTAAAGCAGCTTAACCATTTCAACGAATTTATCCAAATGTAAAGAAATTTTATTTCCCCCCTAAACTCTTTCTTTTTTCCCTTTTTTTGTGTGGTCTCATTAAGTGGGCGTCCTGCTAAGTCCGCGGAGTTATACGAAAGCTGTCCAATCAGTGTTTTTGCACGGCTTGTTAGCGACAGTTAATGAGGGCGCTCCGCAGACCGAGAGAATGGAGCCTCAATGTAAGATTTACCTTGTGTCAACTCGTTACTTCTAATGAATCCATTGGAAGCACTTCCAATGAATGGAACCAGGCGACTGAAACTGCAGGCTTTCTGTCTTCCGGTTCCTCTGTGGAGCACTGATGCTGGGTTAGAATGCGAAACTCCCCGACGCATGATTCGTTGAGGGAGGGTGGGAGGCAGAGGGCTGCTCTGCGTCATTTTGATTCAGTGAAAGAAAAAGATGTTTGTGTGTGCGTGCGTGTGTTTGGGTACTTTATCGGTGGAAGTCTTCTCTAAATAATTTTTAGACGGTATACAATGTCGACCATTCGGCCATTTTATATGTGTTCATTCACCTGCATATGTAAAATCGTATAAAGAGTTTTTGACCGCAGACGCACCGTTGTTACTGTACATCCAGGTAAAAAGTACAAAGTTTACCGATAGTCTAAGCATACACCAACTCTCCACACTTGCAGAACTAGAACGTCTTCATCAATCAGTCTATGCAGCCTTAAAGAAAATTATTCGTAACAAATATTTGGGGGCATTCAGAGATTCTACAAAGCATAAAGGCGTTGTTCTACGTGTTTACTTAATTTTTACAATATGAATTTCCTTTTGTTCCGTGATGTCCCCGTTATTCATTTCATACTATGGTTTCTTTTCAAACTCAGTGCCTATACAATGTCCTTCCTGCTTGTATGCATTTTGATAGGTGATGACTTTTTGTTTTATTTCATATATTTCTGTAGGCCTGCTATTGATTATTACAAGAATGGGATATTTTATTTACTTTGATATCATACTTTAAATCAAGGAGCTTTAAACCTGGAAGTTGCATATATAAACGATTTGATCAGGCCAAACGGAAGAATTTGTTTCTGTTAACAAGCATTAATTTAACCTCGATCTTAATTCGGAATGATGTAAACGCCGAATCCATGGTTATCCTGATATTTTCCCTTGTCGCTTTGGCGGGCTTGATCCTGCAATGCTATCGCCTTCCTCGGTGTTCCTTGTGATTCCAGCTCTCGCTCGTATAAAGACTGGTCACGTTTGCATGCAGTTTACCTTTAAGCGCACTCAGAAGCAGGAAATCTAATCGCGGTCACGGATATGTAATTTGCCTATATTCAGTTAACAGATCTAAATATTTTTGAAGGCCTAATAGTTAATATGTGGCCATGTACCTATGATTGGTATATATGATTCAAATACTGTCATTGTTTTGATCTATTATTCTCATTGCTAGCAATACTAGGAAATAGAGTAGGGCTTGTTAAGCCCTAAATACAATCAGGATTATATTGTTTATAAAAGTAATGAGCTCAGAATTAATTTAGAATGCTAGACTAACAGAATTACATAAATTTACAAATAAAATGTAACCAAAAATTGTGTTTGCATTGTGTTGCTGTTAATATTACCAGAACCACAACAATAATGACAGAAGTGGGATGTTTTCTTTATATAAAGTACTCAGTGTCATAAAAAAAAATATTAGCAGAACGACAATATCATGTAATCATAAACAATTTGTACATGTGTTACATAGTAATACTTTTTAGCAACAGCAGGAAGCGCGTGTGCACGAAGCCATTTAAAGGCTGAAAGTGACGCTTCTGGGGAGCGCGCTCCTGAAACGTGCCGGCTCCGCGTTTTCCGGCGCCTATCTTGATAAGCTGCGTACACGTGGCGCTGTCAGAGGCAGGGGCTCCCGAGTTCCCTAAGCGGCGTCCCCCAGCGGCGCGGCTCTCGCCGTGCTGAGCCCCGGGCTCGCCGGCGTAAGTAAGGCAGCCATTATCGCTCTTTCAGGTGTATGGCTAAAACGCAGAATTAATAATAATAATGGGCGCGTCGCGCGCGCCCTAGAGCTTAACATACGGTGTTCTGCGAAGAAGTGGCTGTCGCTTTTCCTCAGGCCAAATGCACCTTAATTTTATTTGAATTCCTGCCCTTGAAAGTGATTTGCATACAAAGGGAGGTTTCATATTGTGCGTCCCAAACGGGTGAAGAATTAAGGGAAGGATTGTTACTATTACTGCTGTTTACTAATTTCTCTGCACGAATCCTAATAGAATCATTGTAAAGAGTAGCTTATCTCCTGATAACCCACGATAAATGCGTAATTTGGGAATGACTTAAAATCAAAACTGATGCTTCTATATTTAGATTAGCAGCGAGGCGCAGCGAGACCGCGGTGATATTAATTTGCACAGTCTTTGCGTGAAGACATTAGTATCATCATCTTTTGCTTTGGGTTCTGACTGTACCGTCGTAGTGTCTCTGCTGCTGAGCCGTCCTCCGCTGAAGTTGATTCGGAGCGCCGGGGCCACGAACCAGCTAGGTGCGGGGGGCTGTATATGATTTAAATAATTACCCCGGACAAAGTATGAATCGGAGAGGCCAGATTTACTAAAAGCCCTTTATCAGACACTTCGAATTTCCACTCCTGCTGCAACGGCTGTGTAGTCGTTATATTGGGGTGAGGTGGGGGGGGCATGCACTACCACGAAACTAAAAATTAATTTTTAAGCCCCGTTAAACACTTCAATAAGTGATATTCAGATTAATATAAACGACTATTTAGCGAGGGCGAATTTAAACAGAGACGTAAGTGTGTAATTCAGTACTTTCATTCTGTTTTGAAATATTTATTTTAAATGTACTAAGATTTTCTTTTTACACCGGGGGAGCTTACAATAAATGTAATTTTACGTCCATCAAAAATGTAGGCTATTAACCATCGGCGGTCAACGTTTAAGGCTCACGCGTAAGATCATTGGAAGTCATACTTGTCATTGCGAAAATATATTATTTTCCTATAGCTAAGAAGAAATGATAAAATGTTTATAATTAAAATGTGCATGTTATTAAGAAAAAACGAATTCCGACAATGCAAGTCAACTTGGCGCTGCAGTTTGCGGTCTAGGGAAACAGCTCGTCGTGCTGCAGGGTTATTGACCTTTGCCTCTTTGATTTCCTACCGTCTTGATTTGTTTGACTTTGATAGAGACACGACAGTGTCGTTGTATTTCAGACGGTAATATACCTTTAATGTGTGCAAAGGCTGACATTTACAGTGTCCTCACATGGGAAGAGGTGAGAAAGTGCTACTGTAATTTACCGAGACGGCTATTATAAACCTATTACTAAACCAGTGAAGCAATTAATTGATTTATACAACTATTGAATGTCATAAAAAATGTTATGGAGCGCCATATTAAAGAAAGTCCGTACTAATTCCGTATATGTACTTTTCTCAAAATCTGCAGTGTTTAACACTTCGTATCGTTACGGTTCACCGGGGCAGGCTGGTGCTGGTGTTTAACTCCTGAAGAGGCTATCTAACGCTTGCGCTGTCTCTGGTATCTTATAGGCAGCCCCCGAAGTGCCCCAGTGCCAGCCGCTTCGTGTGTTTTGCATGTCAGATTCTGCGTTTAATTTAGTATACCAAAACCATAAACGTATAGGTCAGCACCCCTGTCGCCCTCGACTGAGTTAATATAACCTTTTCTTACTTGTTTCATTAACTTTAGTATAATGTTTACAGTTTAGTCACACGTAAAGACACAAGTTATGGTTGTTTATTTGAACTGCATTTTCTCAGCCTGTTTTGAAATGTAGATTTCCAAGCAACCGGCATGCATGCTCTGTCAAGGCCCTTGCTTGAATTTGGCCTTTCAACAATATGCTTCAGGTCAGCGTTTTTAGATCGATGAAAAATCCCTGCCATATGCAGAAATCAGATATAACCTTGACGACTGTCTAGGGGACCCAGTGGTAGGTAATTTGTACTTTATGGAGATAACTGCCATAATTTAGAGTCCCCAACAGCAGTTTAATGCCGATTCTTTAATGGTAGAAATTACGAAAAATGGCAGATATTGTCGTCCGTCAGTCCGGAAGCGTCTTTATATAATGTACGATGCCCATCAGTTTTGATTTCATTGTTAAATTACTTTCCATCTCAGAAAACAGTCCACTGTTTCTGCTATCGGTGTGTGGGTTTTCTAAGTTTTTGTCTAACAATTCTGTTTTGTGGTAAATACTTAATTTGCATTGAATACTCCACGATATACTTCTTCCTCGTTAAGTTTTGTTAAAATGTTTGCGTTCCATTTGCTGCCAACAGTTAGGCTTTATCGTCTTCTGATTGGGTCATGCTTTTTGACTGACTTGTAAGTAAAATTTGCTATTTACCGCAGCTGCTGTTACTCGATATTAACCTCCGAGATAATGGCGGAGGATGCAGCGTCGGCTGAACATGTTATTTACGAATGAGCAGCAGCTGTCGAATATAATTTTTGTCTGTGCCCCAGTGTACCCCGAAAGATCGATAGAGGACGTCGGGAGCGCGCAGAGAGACGCGGCGAGTCGCATTGGTGTGACAGGTACAAGCCTTGCGTGTCTCTTTGTGTCGCAAGGGAGGAGCAGCGGTTCCAGATCAACAGGTACTACAGGAGCAAAACAGGCTGACAGTTTCTGCGATATATACATATATATTTACATATATCATGCACGAGCTGCGTAGTGATCCACGTGTTGTAAGAAGGTCAAGACAGGACATCTCTGAAACCGAACTTTTAATATATTCATGAATGCTGAAATATATTAATTTTCTTGGGTAAATTAATTACCAACATTTTATATAGGCCTAAACTTTATTGTTTATGTATTGGGCATAATTGATTGTTTAAAGTTTTGTTTTTCTACACAAAATGAACAAGTATTTGGAGACAAGTATTTTAAATACTTAATCGGCATGCATACGTTTGAATTAATTGTATTTTTATGTATATTTCATGAATGGTGTTTTGTTTTCTTATTACATTTTTTGTATGCAAACAAAGTGATAAATGTATTAACAGGGATGAAACGTAAGAATTATTAGTTACTTTTATCTTTATTGTAATAAGTATGATTTCTTATATAGGTCCCGTTTTATTTCAGAAATAATCTCTGGTAAACGAATACGCTAATTCGGGAAGGAGAGCACAGCAGAAGCCCGGGACTAAAGTAATCGGCATGTTTGTTTTTTGGTCAAAGTGTAAAGAATGCAGATTTTTGTAAAGCAGGAATGCTTTGTCCGAGTTTTTAAAAAGTGCCTGGATGAAACTAATAAAGGGTATTTTTAAAGAATTGGTCACGAGATAATGAATAACGAAAGTGTTGTTGTTTCTGTTGACGTTTCTAAAAGATAACGAGGACATGTCTTCTAATTAATTGGGTTCAATGATACTGATATATGCACTATTTCTTTTAATTATCTAAATAACACCGTTGTCAGTTCTTTTAGCAGCTTTTTCGGTGTAAGGTTATATCTACGTGTACACAGCTTTCACTGACAAATATTACGCATATATTGCGTAACATATTTATAAATCTGGGACATCAAGAGGTTTCAATGGCTTTTAAAGAGTTTGTGGGTAAACGTACTTTTGTTGGTTCTCATTTAACCTATTTTATTACCATGTTTACATACCTGTCACAGGCCTACTGAAATTAAACCGTGTAGGACGAAAACAGGTGTCTGTATTTTAGCTTGGAGGGTATTTCCGTGTTAGTTTCTTATTACGTACCGAGAGTAACAGTATTTGCACCCCTACGACTTACGTCTTTATTACGGAATGTTTAATGAAGTATTATTTTGTTACTGGCAATGGACAAGTAATTCTCCTGGGATGGGTTTAAGTTTACGTACAAATTGCTGTGAAGTTACGGGCAGATCTAAGTAAACTTCGCAAGCCAATAATTTACATTCTTGATTCAACATTTAATACCTTGTCAACTTTTCGTGGTTCTTCATGTAGCCTGGAGCGTCTTTCTCCCAACTCCTATCATAATTTGTGAAAGGAAGACTTTGCTTCAGTAAGTCATACAGCGTTCAACGTCAACAGAACGTGTTTGGCAGTGCCTAAAGTCTGCCACTTCCATGACAGCGTTGTTAATCATTTGCGATTTGACGCTTTGATGCTCCACTTTATAAATCATAACTATAAAAGCGCAGGCTGACACCTAAACATTTAAAATTGTACATTAGGAAGTTTTTTTTTTCTTTCTAAGAAGGGGGTGGAGGTGGATTGGGCGAGTACCGCGAACCAAACAGGCATTACCGTGTTTTGTTAAGGAACAATAATAGTTTCGGATGTTTCTCCAAATAATCCGTAAAATAAAGCTGATGCATATTTCAGCAGTGCGGGCGCTAAATGAGCACGAGACACTCCAGCAGATGTCAAAAACGTCTCGAAAATGTTTATGTGTGAATAAACGGGCGCTTCGCGAATCGCATTATCTGATTGCGAAATGAAAAATTCATGAAGGACAGCTGTTTGCAGCAGCCCCCCCCCCCCCCGCGCGTTTCAGCGGCCGCCGATGCTAATTCGAACCCCGTCTTTAATGAAACCTACATGGTTTCCACTTGTGTCCACTTTCATTATTACTCATTTATTACCTCTAATGCGTCAAGCCGTTTTTAGCAGCCGATGGAGAAAAAACCCACTTAGACTTAAACGAAGAAGTCGCGTTTTAAATACGCCTCTTGGCTTTCCCGGGGACGTCTAACGCCATGGAGTCTCTCTTCTGTGTTCTATTTCTCCCATTCCCGCGACGTGTTTCATAAATTGAAATTATCTACTTTATTTGACCTGCTAACCTAGCGAAATATTTCCAGATTTTTTTTAATATATTTTAAAGTTCCACATACAGTAACCTTCGTCCTTCCAAATATATGGCCCAAAAGTCATTTTTTCCTATTATAATTATATTTGTAAAACAGACTGGGGTTTGATAAAAAAAGATTCACCTTTTGACTGAACTCTTTTAAGCAGACAATGCCGAGCCCTGAATGTCTGAGTCCTTCTGTGCATGCGGTCCCTTCTGGAGGGTCACAGAGCGGGCCGTCCTCTTTTTTTTTGGATCCGCCGGCTCTTGTGACCCGGTCCTCTCTGCATTGTGTCGAATTGCATATGTGGGCTAAATGTCGTGTGGAGGTAATGGGAAGTTATTAGGAGGCGGTCAGACGACGGTGTCCGAGAGGTTCGCCGGTTCACGGTGCGGTCAGAGAGACCGTCGATATCGTTTTGTTTGCTTTCTCCAGAAAATGTCCTTCCTTCCTAAAAGAGGATGTGTCCTGAATGTCATAGTAGCCCTCACCCTGCTTGCCACCAGCCTTACCCCTGTTTGTTTTTCTAAGTTTATTAAATCTTCCCAAACCGGAATACAAATAACGCGGCTACGTCACGAACTTCGGGTTTTGTTCCATCCGTGCGTGCTGCTCCCGGGACGCCCACCCCCTTTGCCCCCCAGCTGACACAATTCCTTTTTGTTTAGCTTCCAAATGTTGCTTTTCTATTTTTATCTTGCGGTCACCCATGATTTCGACTGCTGAGGACATTTTTCGCGACTTGCTTTTATTATTAATATTATTATTATCATTACCGGCTTTGTCAGTTATCTGGCTTGAAATTCTAGTGCCATTTATGCGCCGCCCGACAATAAGCGATAAATCCCGCTGCACTAGCGTCTACTTTGCAGCCTAAATGTTTCTGTTTGCTTGTCGGGTTCGTGATAGCGTGTGACCCGGTGTGTTGGACGTCTGAAAGTATACCAGTATCAGAGTTTGCGCTTAAGCAGCTGTGACGGGAACCTAGACTTCTGAAAGGCCTAAACATTCTGACACACTGACATAACCCAAAACAGTGCCATCGGGTATTCATGCAGTTAGAAAGTAATAGAACTGATTACTTTTTCTCAAGCTAAAGACTTATTCCCTGATGTTGACATTTGAATATTGGTTCCTTAAGGTGCTTAAGGTGCACCTCTGCCACAGCTTACAGTACTTTTGACATCCTGTCCCTTAATGCGCTTCTTCCCTGTACACATTCTCAGGCCTACTGCCCAGGTTCAGCTCTCTGGCTCCGAGCTGCTCCCCCCGGGTGGCAGGGAGAGATTTTGGGGAGAGGCCGACAGGAGCCTCCAGGTGTCGCTTTCAGCCGGGTTGCTGCTCCGGACCACGTGAACTTCACCATCTGCAGGGAATCGCAGACCTTTGCTGCCTCACAAAACAACACTATTGTATTCAGAGGGGCCCCAAGCAGCAGGAAACTTCAGCTGCTCTGCACCTGAAAGCCCTTCCTGTCTGACATCTCCCCAGCTGATTCCCTGCTTTGGCCTTTGTGGGAGCTGATATATCCCATATATGTGGTGTGGGAACCTCACCGAGGTTTGCACGATTTTAGCTGTGCGGTACGTCATGCGTGTCCGGGGCTCATCCAGAACCGTCTGTCTGCATGGCGGTCACAGTGATAATGGGATGACAGTGTCTTCTTCCAGGGCTTATGTCCAACCTTTCTGTGGTGAGTAATCCATCTGGCTGCATATCACCCCAATTAGCCTAATTACATCTGTTTAGCTGTGGAAATTCAAAAACAAATAAGCATGACCATGGGCCAGCACCCCCCACCCCCCGCACCGGGAACATGGTTTGGCCCAGGTGTTGGACAGGGCACTGGTGTTTTCTCACTGACTGTTTGCAATAGTGAGTGCATCTGCGTACTTTATAACAAGTGGATGGCTCATTAGCCAAATCACACACGGCCCAGTGTAAATGTTTCTTTTCTTGCAGAATACCACTTTAGTGTAAAACACAGAACCTTTTTCACATCTCTGTGGTTTTCCCAAATACCCCACCACTCTAATGTGTGTGGTGTCTGTAAACCATGTCTGTTAGGGCACATAACACCTTCTGTGCGGCGCTCAGGGGCGGAGTCATTTTTAAAAACCATTGCATAGGAGTTGACCGGACTCGTTGGGGGGCGGGTTTGCCACATGCAATGCCATTTGCCGCTCAAGAAACTGACCAGGGTCTTGAGAGAGAGCCTGAGACTCATCGGTGGGTCTGAAGATTAATGGACCTGATACCTGATGGCCCGTCCCAGTCCATTGGCCAAGCACCGGCTCTCTGAGCCAGGAATGAGTGCTCTGGGACAGCAGAGGTAATCCAGAGGCTATGGCCTCACTAGTTAGCCAGCGAAGAACGAAGGGGCTCAATGTCATTGTGTCTGATGTCACGCTGGATTGTTTTTGTCATGTTTTTGCCTTTACCCCCCACCCCCCACTAACCAAACCCACCCCTCTGCAGTGCGAAAGGGTCACCCGCTGCACACAGCAAACACAATCGTCTTGTTTCTGTCTCTCTGAATAGCATACCAGAATGCGTCGCTCGTGGGAAGGAAACGAAAACGATTTCGCTGAACAGTCTGTCGCTGTTACACAACGCGGCCGGACAAAGGCGGCGATTTCAGATTAATTGTTTCCCTGACAAAAAACGGTTCTGTTGACAGTCATCTCTTGAGGAGTCGGCTGGAGCGAGCATATAGGGTTTCCCCCGGACCACGGCGTGATTCGATGACTTGTCAAGCATTTATCTGAGAGAAATAATTAACGCCGTGAAGGACGGGTTGCAACTAGAAGCGGATCTGCAGGTTTCTGTCCCTCAAGCAGGGCACAAAGCAAATGCAGTAGCTCATAATCCTGTATCTGGTACAAATAATCCTAAATGAAATATTCCGTAAAAGGATTAGTCAAGTGTTATAGAGGAACCAGCCATGAACACCAAAGGTAATTTGTAACCTTAGCAACTCCTAGAAACGGGGATTATCGGGGCGATGTTGGTTGACGTAGGCAGCCCTGCAAAAATGTTTGAGCAGGGTTGCCCAGGATTGTGCCTGACCAAAAATAACATTCCTCTCAGTGAGCTATGACCATAAAATCAGCATGCTTCTCCGATTCCATTCGTGGTTGGGTACTCTGTGTATCCTGAGCGTAAAATTTGTGTTTTCTTATATTGGTCTGAAGCTCTCACGGGCCCTCACTTCCTAACACCTATTGTGTTTGGGGTTTTTCGTTCTTGGCTAGAGAGAAAAGCTCACGGTGTTTCCTGCAGTTATGGTTTTGTAGCTAAATTCAAATTACCGATCTCATCCTATGGAAAGCATGTGGAGGAGGAGAATCCAGAGTCGCACGCACATGCTGCAGGGTGTGGGAGTGTGTGCTGGGGTGGGGTGGGGGGGGGGGGGTCTAAGGTTAGCATGGAAGGTGTGAACATAATGAGAGCGACCCTCAAAGATATTTGAATTATTCAGTCCATCCACATTGGCCTCCAAAAAATGGCTTCCAGCTCTGGAGACAGCTGTGCAGAGAGCACACAGTTGTGTCAAAATGTTCACAGGACAGTTTGTGGTCTGACAAACTGATGTGGGGGGTCAGGGACATTGGGAGGGGGGTCACATACCCAGGTAATTCCTTTTACTCATTCCATGTTCCCAAGTCTGCATTGGTTGTGTGTATATGTGTGTGTGTGTGTGTGGGGGGGTTCTATTAAACTGATACTCTCTGGGCTTATATAATAATCTTTTATCTGGGGTTTTTTTTTGGGGGGGGGCAGTTCACAGGAAGCCCTTTGGAATGTATGTGCAGAGCAGTCGAGTTACAGTGGAGGATGGATTCACCCGCCTGTAAGCCAGTCGGCCCGACCTGGGATTTTGCGGCACGCCGAACCCCGGAAGGACATCTTACATTATTATTATTGCGACATGCTGCTTAATGGGCTAATACTGTTTGCGCTTTAGCTTTACACAGCAGTGCTCAGGCGCGCTCAGAAGTTTGTTTAATAATGATAATGGCCCCGCAATTAGAGAAACACAAGAACTGTCGGCGAGTTCAATAAACGCACAAGTGCCAGTGTTTTGTCCCCCCCGCCTCTAAACCCCCCCCCCCCCGCACCCACCATGATCATGTTGTTTTCGAAGGCTGAAATAGCTTCATCCATCAAGTTTAGCCACTTTCTGACTGATGCGGTTCAGATAGCTTATTGCTTATTCATGTGGAAATGACTAAACCCAATCCCTCTCTCCCTCTCTCTTTCTCTCTCTCTCTCTCTCTCTCTCCCTCCATCTCTCACTCCCTCTGCTCAGCTCTACCCTTCCTGCTCTTCCTATTTTTATTTCTCTTTGTAAGTTTGGGAAGCTATTAAAGCGACAGAAAATGGCTTCTCTAGTGACATTTGCTGACATTAAAGAAAGTGCATTTATCAGTGTAGTACAGTTCACCTCGGTGAATGAAATCCATTTGTGTTGGTGGCTGCCTGGTGGCCCCTCTCTCTAAATTGATGCCCAGCGAATGGGAAATGGCGAGGTGGCGCACTGCACCGCCGCTGCTCCGAAATGTCACGCCGGAAAAAAAATCTTTAATGGGCTAAGTGTAGCCTCTCGGGCCCAGCTTGTCAGGTTACGGGAAATCTCCCTGGCTCCAGCCCCCTGTCCCCCGCCCTCCATTTCTATGCTCTGCGTGACCGCAGCCCCCTGCTAATTACTAGTTACACCAATCAGAGTGCTGGTACCGTGAAACAGGTAGACTGCTTTTAAGTAAAGAAGATATTCTCTCAGCCATTTCTCTCGCTGCCTTTTTTGACCGGCTTGTCTTCTTTAAAAACAGGCCCATATATTCGGCATGTAAAATGTTTCTAGGTAAATTCTTGTTTTTGCTATTGGCCTATCAAAATATACAACCTATGATTCGCATCTGTTTGGCGGCAACTGTAAATTAGTGTAAAGTAAGTGTTTGGCTGGACGTGTCCCCCTCAAAACCCAAGCGATAGACATGGTGTGTCTAACCAAACTCTTTCTCCGGGTTCACCTCACTGAAAGAGCAGCCCTGGGTGTTTTTTTTTTAAATCGGCACTCGGAGGCAGAGGACAACGGCGCAGTCGGAGTGTCAGATTTTCGCTGTGTGAGTCCCGTACACGAGGGCCATGCACAATTGCTCCAAGTGTTACTGTATTGTTCACCCTTGTCCTTGCAACATTTTTAATGTCCAATCTTACCCTTAAAATATCACTAGGACCCCCACCTCACATATTCCCTCCTGGGACCCCCCACTTAGTCCATTCTTTTCTCAATGAATGTTAACAACCGACCCCCTACAAAAAAAAAAGTTGTGAAAGTTATTTTTCCTTGAATATATTTTTATCCTGGTGATTGGTAATCATTCCCTCCGGTTTGACGCTGTCCTTTTTAACATCTCTGATATCTTCATCCCTGTTGCATCCCAGCCACAGGGAGGCAATGTCCCAGAGATGCTGGGTGTTGGGGGGGCGGTGCGGCAGGCCGATTGAGATGCAAATGCGTGGGGGGGTAGCCGCACTCTAAGGTGCTTTGTGCCGCACAATGGACAGGTCATAACGGGAGAAGTGATGGCGGGCATTTACGGCGGAGGGGGCTCGCTAAGTGCGGGCCGCGCTAAAATAATCTCTCCTTTCAGATGGAGTTAATAATGTTATTATATGAAGAAAATGTACAGCGGTGGAACAAAGCCCTCCATGTCAGGCTGTGGTAAGCAGAGGCCAAAGGGCAGGCTCTCTCACTCCAGCCCGCCGTGCTTCAATGTATTTCTGAGCTCTGGAGTTTCGGAAAACGGGGCCTGACCGAGCCGTGGTGAGGCACCAGGGCATCGAAAGTCACCTGCCTTTTCAAGCTGTCCTCACGAATGATCGTGGCTATTGTGTGTGTGTGTGTATGGGGCGGGGGGGGGTCGTGATCCCGTGATGTTCCGGTTGGGAGGTGGTTCTTTGTGCTGTTCCTATCCCATGCTAATTAACAGGGGGCTCCAGAGTTTAAACATAGTTTTATTTTTTTTATACTAACACTTGATTAAGCAGTCAGGATTGCTAATTATGTTTCCATCGCCTGTTATGTAATTAAGAGGGGACTTGCTCAGAGCGGAGGACTTTCGTGTTGAATGTTGTGCCCATAGATGGATGTGGGAAGATGCTGGAAGCCCTGCTTATCAGACCCTCTTGTCATTCCCCTCTGTCATCCTGCTACGGGTTTTATTCTCCTGGCCGTTACCTTCATAGGTGAATTTATTGGGTGAATAAATTTATGGTGAATAGACACTGAGCTGGTTGCTGCTTTAGTGTTATATATAATGTTATATATTTCATTTATTAAATGACTAGTTTTTCTTTAAATATGACCCACTAAGGCGCCTCCGGGTTTTGGTTGAGGCCTCATTTTTAAGCCTGCTGGAGCTCCAGCGCTTGTCAGGCTTTGTGATATTTCCCCGCACCTGATGCCTGACGCTGCCCCCACCTGTTGCCCCTTCCCAACCTAATGTCACCTCTGCCCCCCCACCCTTCTGTCCCAAATTGTTGGCTTTGTTTTTGTTCCTTTCCTGCACTTTTCCCACCCACCTCTGCTCCCCTACCCAAATAAAGTTCTTGCCCCTTCCTCGTCTTGTCCCAAGTCATGTGCCTCTGTCTCTGTCGGGGGGGGGGGCGGAGGGGCATCTCCACCCTCCAGGCCCATCATGGCAGGGCACCCACTGCAAAATTCTTGGGGCTTCCCCCGACCCCCAGCTGGCAAATTTCACCAAGTGTCTTTTTTACATTGCAGATGCAAAATTCACAACAGTTTACTGAGAACCCCCTCCCTAAATCTGCAAATTTTACCGCCCCCCCCCAGCCCATGCTGTGAGTGCTCCTCCACCCCGGCTAGAGCGAGCCTTGTGGGCAGGATATCCTACCTGCGGAGGTGGGTGTGGTTCTCACACAGGCCATAAGCCAGGTGTGCTCCAGGCCCTCCTGCTGCCTGAAAGACCCCCCCGTGCCCCCTTCATTACATGGTGACAGATCATGGGTCCTGTTGCGGTCTTTGTCCTCTGCAGAATTCTGACTTTGAGCCACCATTGTGCCAAACCTGATTACCTTTCTGCAGCCGTGCCCTGGGCTTATTAAAGATGTCAATATGACGTTTTTTCCCCATTTATTTTATCCTGGTTTTTTCATCAACCTCGAATTATTCAGGTGCATCCGAGAGTGTTTGCGGCCACGCGGGGCCCTGGCTTTTTTCCGTGATTCTCTGCAATCTCCCGTCAAACTTTCGGACATTATTCTGCCCCCTGCTGCTATCGGAGATGGGGCTGGACAGCCAGGAGCGGGCGGGACCCCACGGGACTCAGCCAGCAAGTCATTAAGTCTCTCATTTCCCTCACGCCACGAGCCCTAAACAAGGTGGGGGGGGGGACACATACGCCCCCCCCCACCCCCACTCACTTTCCACGCCACCCGATCGACGCTCATTAACTCCCACGGCAAAAGAAATTAAATAGCAACACTGCCGCGATGGTATTCAATTCCAGAGGCCCGGGCCTGTTTCCGCGAGGTGTCCTTCCGAGGGCCCGCGGTCTGGTACCGCTGCCCGCCCCCTTGCCGGCGAGTCTCATAACCGCCGCAGTGCCGCGGCTCCAGATGAACACAGCCCTCCTCATAAGTTCAAGATGAGAAATTAATTAAGCTCCTCTTGATCAAAAAACACTCATTATTTCATTTCCCTTTCCGGGGTCCGCTTTGAAGCATATTAACGGTCTATGACACCATTAAGAAGAACAACTCCATAAAATGAGATAACTATCGAGACATCTTTCGGCCTTGTTCAGGGTTCTGCGCTTTCTTGTATTCATTCTAAATAAATTAATTTATTTCATTTAAAAAATCCTGCCGATAATGTTTTCTCATTATGAGGGACTCTTGTAGCCATTATGAAAAAAAGTACCAGGATAATTATTATATTTGCAGACATGAAACAAGGGACATCTGCTCAGTGTAATCAGAAGAGGGCTGTTACCAACGCAAGCCTCACCGCCTAGCTTCACTGTGTGGATGGTCGATGGTATGGCTTTGGTAGCGTTATGGTAACTACCAAAATGTCCCCACAATGTGATTAAAGACCTGTTATACTGACATTGCGGGGACCATATTTTCAGTCCCTACAAGGGAAACTCAAGTTTATAAAAATCCATGAATGCAGTCAGAAAACTAAAAATACCAAAAGGGTAGGGTTAGAGTTAGGGCTGGGTAGGGGTTAAGGGTGTCTATGTTGGGATAAGGGATTTTCCAATAGAAATGAATGGACGGTCCCCACAAAGATGTGAATACAAACATGTATGTGTGTGTATGTGTGAGTGGTTATGTACATTATGGGGAAAAAAGTGTCAGATTCTGCCCCGGGGGTATTGCTGCTGATAAGTACATATATAATCCTCATTTCACAATTTTTGCTCAGAATTATTCAGAGCATTGCCACAAACAGGGAGTGGCACAGACCTGCAGAACATGGACCTTGGAAGTAAACATTGCTGGTTTCTCCTCCTAAACGTTACACACACACGGATACACACACACACCAGGGAAATTCTCCTCTCTGAGAGGTGTAACATGCCTGCCACGCCACTCCAAAGCAGTGCTGGGCGGAGTCCAGGAGCCGGAAGCAGCCATTAGCTAATCTGATTATCCAAAACGACGCCTTGTGTCCCCCGTTTTCGCCTTGTCTGGGTTGCTGACCCTCCCCGAATTCCCAGGACACCCCAAAGACGGCGACCGGAATGCGACTTTCCGTCGCGTTGACTTTTGCGTTACTTTCCTTGCGGCTTCTCTGGATTTCTCAAAAAAAGAACAACTACAACAAAAACTAAGACGATTCTGTGGCGTTCTGGGACTTTTCAGTTGTTCTCAGCCTTCAGCGAAGCCATGGAGGATCGGTGGTGAAGTCCTCAGGTGCTCGCCCACTCCTTCCCCAGCAGAACAACAACCCCTAATGAAACCTTACGTAAAAGAGTCACGTGAGTCCGCACAAAACGGGGGGTAAAAAAAACCCCAACAAAGAATAGAGAAGGATCGGTCCTCCCCACTCCTGACGAGCTTGGGCTCAACCTACTATTATGGGTCACAACTCTCAATTTGTTGTATTCACTTACACCAAAATTCATCCTGATCCTTTGCGAGAAAAAAAAAAAGTAAGTCAATTGTTTGATGGAAGAAGTTAAAGACAAAGGAGAAAAATCCCCAGGTGATGCACGGCTGCAGATTAGAAGGGACCCGCGCCGGTAATGACTGGGTTTGTCACGTTCCCTGACAGAGTGGATTCGCAGCGCACTGTCCCTAATCTGAGATGGAATGCAAGGCGTGAGCGTTGATTACACACTCGACACCATCTTGCACTGTGCATTTCTCGAGTGCGTGTAATTAACCAAGCGGTTTCTAAAAGGCTTGTCAGTTTGAATCACAAACAAACTCTGAGCTCTTTGTCTGGGTCGTTGTTGGGCAAGGAATCGTCAGGGAGGGTGGATGGGGCGGGGGGGGATGAGGATTTGCAGTGGGGGGGAAGACTCTGGAAATGAACTGCCCTATTCCTGCCAGCCCCCGATCTTTTAGTTCACTGTGTCCCAGTACAGTTGGGGGGGGGGGGGGGGGGGGGGGGGGG